>CAUHTR010000974.1:0-95372 GCA_959609185.1 Schmidtea polychroa | reverse complement strand
TAATAATAATAATAATAATAATAATAATAATAATAATAATAATAATAATAATAATAATAAATAATAATAATAATAATAATAATAATAATAATAATAATAATAATAATAATAATAATAATAATAATAATAATAATAATAATAATAATTGAAACGGAAAAATATGGGTCGCAGAGGTGAATAGTAACAACCAATCACCACCGAGTTACATTCGAATATGTCAAATCGTAAGTTTCATTACAATTTATCAAAATATAAACAATTTTTTAATATTATATTTTTCATCCCGAATTCGGGAGCATTACTAAAACAGAATTCATTGCACCGACAACCGGGCAACATTGAATATTCAAACAAATATAATATTTATAAGCAATTCACGAAGGTATTTAAGGAAGCGAATAAAATACCAAATTTAAATAAATTATCCATAAAATTATTAAAATTCCCGTGCAATCGCTGGGAAACCATGGCAATGAGAATGGGAATAAGAGATTCCATATTTACACAAAATAGAGAATTCCCATATCATTTATTCATAAAGTAGGAAAATAAATTTATTAATTTTAATATTCATTTAAACAAAGAAATAATTTTCTTTTTTATTCTTATTCTAGTAATTTTTAGTAATTTGTAAATGTTATCGACGGTGGAATTTCAAATATCCGATGGCAACTTCATCAATAAAAGATGAAGGTGGACCCCGAACCTCGAGACTGTTATGACATTTTTAGGATACCTCATCCTAATAATCGGCTGATAGTCACGAAATCTAGTAATATACTTTCATAGTTTCAGAGGTTACAATAAAAAAAATTAAATATTTTTTTGTAAAAAGAGTAACACCGTATATTATCTCTGTGTATAATGAATGAATATGAATTATTCGGCATTCACTACAAGTTTCGATTAATTTATGCTTTACTTTCTAAACTGACGAGGGGTCATGACAAACCAATTGATCACTGGGTTTACTAAATCCAATAATTCCACAAAAACAATAGAAAAATATTTGATTTTCATTAGGGATAATAATATAAATTATTTCCCCAGTTCCCCCTATAAAAGTATAATGTTACAATATTGTAATAATAATGGCAATCAACGAAACTTCATTTGGATTACGTGAGCTCAACTACCGTAGCAGTGCATAAACGCAGTGATCTTCAAACAGCCGTTACATCGGAATTATTCCGCTTGGATGGTCAGCCAAGTTACTCTCAATCGACTTGCAAACTAATTGAGAAATACATTGGGAAAATTCCCTCATCGTTTACGTGTAAGCTATTTTACTCAATTTTTTTATGTTCGCTCGTTTGGAAATTATCCTAATGCCTTTTATTTTCTGTTCTCATCAGTTTCAGGTGGCTTATGAAGTTTTGATAGAATATTCAATTAATATTTCCCGCACCCAAAGGAAGCAACTATTAATGATTGCGACTGCTGAATTCCACAAGTGAAATGGCATGACATGAGATGGACTATATTCATCAAACGATTGAGGCTTTAAAGGTAGATATCACTGGAAAGATGATGCAACCAAGGTTGTTAGTTGCGAGTCTCTATCTTGAATAAATATAGCCCCATGACCATAATGATAGAAAAGTATATTATACACTGCCAATTACAGTGATTGACAATGATAGTCTTTTGTTAAATCAAAACTTAAAAGATTGATAAAAATATTTTTCAAATACGGTTTATTTTCTCGTTCCCAACTTTCTTCATTTTCCTACTTGATCTACTACTGTTATAATATTAATCTTTTATAATTATTTCCTGAAAAAATCCCAGGATAAAATGAATAAAATATTTACAAAATTTACAAATGAAACATGTAAAATGTCATCTATAGTTGAATTAGAATAAATTTAGATCAAAAGATCAACAAGTTCAGATCAAGGCAGCATGAAAACATGATAATATACATTAATTAATGGCTATAGAACAGGTGCCATGGCGGGATAGCTCAATTTATGGGGAAATGTTCGGATAATTACTTTCATAATTTATGATATATAACATTTCATTAATATAAATTTTAAAATTTTTATTTTTATGTGGTTATAATAATAATAATACTAATAATAATAATATTTATAATATAATAATAATAATAATAATAATAATAATAATATAATAATAATAATAATAATAATAATAATAATAATAATAATAATAATAATAATAATAATAATAATAATAATAATAATAATAATAATAATAATAATAATAATAATAATAATAATAATAATAATAATAATAATAATAATAATAATAATAATGTTAGGGATAGGCCTGGAGCCTTAAATTCTGATAGAAAGAATTACTATATTTGGAAATAGTGTAAATAAAAATAATAAATAATTACTTAAAATAAAATATAGGTTTAATCAAATACTATAAATAGAAATAAGCTATACATAGTAATATTTAATTATACTGATACTATAAATAGTTATTATAATATTACTAATGATATATTATACAAATATTATTTATTATAAATACTGGTTAAAAAACGAGAACGAGGGAGAGAGAAATTAACCAGACAATAATCGGACGGGAAATTAGACGATTAATTTTAGGGAAAATATTGGAAAACCAAAACTTGAAATCAGACGGAGAATCGAATTAAGTACAAAGTACTTAGGATATTGAACTGAACTGATCAGCTTGTTTGAAATTAAAAAACAACTTTTGTGTGAATTAAACCGCATAATTTAGGAGAAATAGAATTCGGATCAAAATACAGCTGTCGTCAATTTTACTATAAATTGAACGAAGCAAATTTTAGGAGACAGTGAGAAAATTATTTGTGTTATTTTAGAAGACGAAGCAAATTTTTCCAAAGGTAAATTCAAAAGATATTTTTGTGAAGATTTAAAAGGATAAATCAGTATCCATTGAAGGTTTTTAACATAGCGAATACAAAGTACTGATAGCTTACTTTTGTATTCTCTGGGTGCCCCAAAATAATTCCCACTTGCTTATCCAACTTTTTCATCGATTTTGCGATCGTTGTGCTACACAGGATCCATCAATCTCTTGCAGGCTGAGATAAACAGCAGGGATTAATAAATCCATTGTCTTATATTTCTATCTTTACACATAGTTGTAAATTATTATTTGTAAATTATTAATAAAAGTTTTGTAAAAAGAAAGGAGTTTGTTTTCAATTCGTCATTCTATTTAATTTAAATACGCGCAACCACATTAAATATATTATATTTATACCTATTTTTATTTATTGGAGTCATAGTGTTGAGATCAGTAAGCCCCACTTTTCGATCTTAACAATAATGATAAAATAGAAATTGAGAAAATCATATCAAGAACGATATAAATCTAGGTAAATAAAACAAAAATCAACGTTTACACGCATTCGAAATGAATTTTAATTAAAACAACTACTATGAAAATTCTTAACAATTTCCCTCATTATAATTCGTGACACGTACGTTGAATTCTGGGAGAAATAAATACCCTAAATAAAAAACAACTTGCTTAATTACTGTAATGGGAGTTATTCACGGATTTGTTTGAATGAGTCGTAATTAATTAACTAGGTATAGAATCGTTGTTGCAGGGAATTGACGAGTGCGAATAATTAATAAACCTGAATACCCACCAGAAATCAGTATATTTAACAAATATCTCCCCGTAAATCGCAAGAAAATTCAACATGGATTAGAATCTCGCTGAAGGATCGCACCAGATTTTGCATCTAACGGGATAATTTTAGCCCAGAATTGTTATAATTTCAATGCATTTGATAAGTAAATTATTTCATTTAATAAATTTATTAAGTTAATTTAATAATAAATCGAATACAAAAGAAATATTCTCTATTTTGTCCTCAACCTGGAATAGCGAGGTAAATCAAAAGTAATGCCCAAAACTTTAAAAAAATTCAAGAGAGAACAAATTAATTAATCCCATTATAAAAAATCGCCACTCGAACATTCCTTTATGATTATTTAGGACAGTCGTTTCCAACTTGTGAGGCGCGCCTTTGCTGAAATATCTTATTTAAGCTTTTGCGTTCAGCAGAGCGTAGGTCAGCCAAGGAGGCACAAGGAAAACGCTTGGACAATCTTAGATAATCCTGATCAAATAGGAGTCGGTAATCGGAAGATTTCATACGCAGTAGTAAAGTAATATCTCATAGTATGTTCTTTAATAACTCCTATGATAACCATTCTGATAGATAGAAAGATACGCTTTGCTCCTATTAAACTTCTAAATTAATATTGAGATTAATTTTTGAACTACATTTAAGTATTTTTTATTGAATTAAAAAGATCCCTTATATATGGATAAATACGTAACTGGGTTGAAAAGAAAATTGAATGAGGAAGAGGAAGTAAGAACAAACAGTGGGAATGCCATTACCCAAAATAATAATCCTAAATGTAGAAAATAGGATGCAATGTACTTATCATCGGAATTTACATGGCCAATGCAAATTCTGGCTGTAGGTAGCATGAAACCCAATAAATTAAAAATACATTTGGAAAGAGTATGTACAGACTACGTTCGCAAGACAAGAGCAGTTTTTCAAAGAAAATTCCTGTAACCCCAAAAGCATAGCTTGCATCATATAAAGTTGCTTATAGAATTGCTAAATGTAAAAACCCCACTCATTAGGAGAGACGTTAGTGTTACCTACGGCTATTGACATGATAATTACATGCTCAGTGAATAGTATGCTGAGCAACTAAAAATTATTCCACTGTACAACCGGAAGAAGACTATCTGATATATCTGAAGATCTTTGCAATCAATTAAAAGAAAAATTAAACTATCTTATTTTGCGTTGCACTCGGATGACGCAACAGATGTGCCTAAAGATATACAATTGATTACATATGTAAGATATGTAATCATGAAAATGGCAAACGCTGGTCTTTGCAAAATTAGGGGATGACATGAGTGCAGAATAAAGAACACTTCTATTTTATAATGAGTTATGTTGGGTTTCTCGTTCCAAAGTACTTCAAAGAGAAGAGTTGAGAAAATGTGTATAAAAACAAGTCCAACCATCACATTAAAATGCGCTTATTCAAAATCAATTGTGACAATTATGTTTTCAATTTTTGTATTTATGTATAATTTGTTTTAATTACAACTAAAATTATTATTACTTATAAAAAATAAATACATTATTTTGTAGCCCATTAAATAAATTGCAATACCGGGTAAGTATTTGAGAAAATAGATTGTTACCAAAACTAAAGGGGGCACCACATTCATTTTGTAAAATAGAGGGGTGGAGATACAAAAAGGTTGAACATCCATTATGGTGTTACCATCAAATATACATTGCCGCGATAACCTCCGATAATTGTTTTCCTTGAAATGACTTTTTTAGACAATTCTTATAAGAATAACTTTGGCAAGGACCGTCTTAATTATTGAAGTGGTTATATAAATATATAAATACAAAATTATAAATTATAAATATTCACTTGAAAAAGGCAGTGCCGAAAATTCGTGAGTATCAACAAACATCAATATATTACTGATTTATACTCTTCAAGCTCTCTTTTTAATAAATTCAATGGTAAAAAATAATCAGTGGTGAAATTGGAAAAAAAAGTTCTTATAATAATATAAATATATAAATTTACAAATTATATTATATACACTGAATGTTAAATTAATATTAAATATATTAATATAAAATATTTATTTTTGAAAATTTACTCAGTTCTATTAATTTTGGAACGAAAAAGTACTGTGAATATTTTGATATATGGAATAGCTCGGCGGATTCCTTGGATACGGAAGTGAATTCGTATTTTCTATTATTGAGATTCAGTGACAATATGGCCATACATCCATACGTGGCGAATTATCGCTATGGATTCAGATAATTTTCTTTTCCCATTCATAGATAAAAATGACAAACATGAAACCTAATAATAATAATAATAATAATAATAATAATAATAATAATAATAATAATAATAATAATAATAATAATAATAATAATAATAATAATAATAATAATAATAATAAAAATAATAATAATAATAATAATAATAATAATAATAATAATAATAATAATAAAAATAATAATAATAACAAAAATAATAATAATAATAATAATAATAATAATAATAATAATAATAATAATAATAATAATAATAATAATAATAATAATAATAATAAAAATAATAATAATAACAAAAATAATAATAATAATAATAATAATAATAATAATAATAATAATAATAATAATAATAATAATAATCAGAATAATGATAAATTTTAAAAATATTTATTTATTTGGTTTTAACAAATCGAAGCAATTTTTCATTGGTTTTCAATTAGAAATTGACGAAACGCGAGCAGGAAGTAGAATGACTGTCGATGAACAGAACTGGTCGAAAGCTCATTCAGGAAAGGCCAAATTGAAAATACAAATTGTGAATGAGGAATCTCTCGTAATTTAGTAATTAATTACAAGATGAAGAATATCTTTTTAGAGATTCAACGAAATTCAGCAAACCTGCGCACGGCTCCTTGCTCCAGTTACCCGCACAACTACCGATATTAGAAACTAGGATATCGTTTATTTGAAAACTTTCGGGATCAAACCGGAAAGACTTCAGAAATAATCTATCTTCTCCAAATTAATATTTTGTTAACAAAATCAGATACTTTATACTTAAACTATTAAAACAAAATAAATTTCTACAAAATCCTACTGGCTTATATTTGCACTAGACATTTCAACTATTCGAATATAGAATAGAAAAATCCAAAAATAATCGAATACTCGAATAATTTACAAAAGTAAAAAAATATCAGTAAAAGCATTAAAAAGGTAATAGTAAAACGAAAACAAGTTTATTTTATCGAGCATTCTTTTTCTATTACAATATTATAATATATTATTATTGTTTAAATCTAAGACACATCAGAAGAATTTCATTGTAATTAATATCACACGCTTTATTTGTACAAAACCATTTATCGTGTCCAATAACTTGAGATTGAGCCATGATTGAATTTGAAACATTGGATAATTGTTGGATAACACTTCGGCTAATAAACATTGGAGTTGTGTTGATCTTTTTAAGAGCTCGATTGAATAGAATATCATATCCATAAGTTAGCAAGTTTATCTTTTTATCGCTTTGGGGAAATTTTATAAACATATCTTGGAGTTCCTCTTCTGTCATTTCATGATTTACAGAAATTAAATCGTTAATTTCCGATCTTTTTGAAAAACTTCCATTAATAATTTGCAAAGATCTTGCTGAGCCACGATCACATGGACAAGTTCCACTGCTGAAAAGACATCTCTTCGCCATATTGCTCATTGAAATACGACATATCAAACATTCATTATCTTCCATATTTCACTAAGGCCAAAAATTCAAATCAAAATTATAAAATATTTCACTAAGGCCAAAAATTCAAATCAAAATTATAAATCAGTTCTTTAAAACCACAATTCCAGAAAACATAACTCCAACACTCTAAAATATCGATACCATAAAAAATCTCGATACAATCAAAACTCCATTCATCAAAAAACTCTGAGGATCGATCCAACAAAACTCACTCTAACAATCTAAAAAAAACCGATACAAATCAATCTGAATAAAACCAAATCATACTCACCTCGACAATATTCACAATTGTCCGCGTCTGTGTGCGCACACAAATCTATCCAACAAAGTAAAAGCGCACACAGACGCGAGATAAACTAATATGACAAAAAATGACACTGCTCGCTACCCATCTCATAATACAACGCGCACACAGACGCGAATTAATCTCCTATTTTACCAATTATTTTTTCCCAAAAAGATGCATTTTAAAAATAAAAGAGAATTAACAGTTTCAAAACTTAAATTTGTTCTCCTTTTTGATTTGATTGCACCTGCTATTGAGAATACTCTTTCTGATGCTGTTGATGTGGGGGTCGGATAGTTATTAATGTATTATACAAAATATTCAATGTTTCTGACCTTTTTTTTAATGAAACCAATTGACGAAATTCTTTTTTTTAATTCATTAAATTTGTTGGATTATTGGGTTGGTGACAATTTTTGTAAATTCAAACTTTTACTCTGACTCCAAAGAGTGTTTATTAATTCACAATTCAACACTTTCGAACACGATAAGCTTTATTAATATCCACGCGTAATAGTACAAATTTCAATTACAACCAATTAACTATAACCCAATTTATCACACAGAGCTTATTTCGACATTACGTGAAGAATAGCCCTTTCTGTAATCACAACAATAATCACTAGCCATCAACTACTCAATTACACGGTACGTTGATCGATTGTTCTATTTGCTTTGACCACCAATTTATTTACTCCACTTCCACTTTATATTCAATTTTACAAAAGATTCTCGTCACTTCTCGTTTCACTCTGTCCTGAACTTTGTTTAATTCTCCCTTTGATTCTCTTTTAACTCTCAAAATTTAATTCTCCTTTTAACTCTCGTTTTTTTTCTCGCTGTCTCGGTTTTTGTTTCTAATTTTATTCTACTTTTGTTTCTAATTTTGTTCTACTTTTGTTCTGATTTCTCGGTCAACTTATATAGTCTGTTTCATTTGTGACACTGGCGACAGATTCTGTTTTCCATTTTCCTTTTACTCTGCGTCAGCCTTATCTCTGACAGATATCAAGATGTGCCATGTTTTTCTCTTTTCATGTTGTGCCGAGATGCGGCTTTCTCTATATTTTTGTTTTTCTGAAATTTGAAATTCCACCTTTATTTGTACTTCTTAATTAACAATGATCTTGGTTTTAATTTTTTGTTTGTTTTCTTTCATTTGATTTATGTTTCTCATTTTCATTTCTTTTTACTTCCGTTTTCTTTTCTGAGTTCCTATAGATCGTCCCGTTTGTCATGACGATCTTCCCCCAGGTAATTTATTTATTTATTATGTTATTTATCATTTAGGCATCCTCAACAAATTTATCAGTTGATTCGTTACATTTATCATTTCGAACAGTTTCTGTAATGGAACTTATTGCATTTCTAAGGAGTTTTTGTAATCCAGCTTCTGCTGATAATTCTAATAAATCATCAGTTGTAAGAATTATCATTATAATTATTTAAAATGTTCATTAGAACTTGGTATATTTCCACTATGCAGATATATTATAAGTGTCATTAAAACTGGATCTCTTCTCTTATCCATCCTTTTTTGATGGAATGTAGCAACTTTTCTGCTCTAGAGGTTTGCATTGGTTGAGGCTTTTGAAACAAAAATTTGTAAACTCCTTCAACTGCCAAGAGATTTGCATCATTTGTACTCAATTCAATAACGGCAGTTTCAATCCTGGCGGGTAAATTGAGTGCATGATTATAGCAAAGTTGATATAAAACTCCTAATATTTTACCATATTTTTTCATTACAGCTGCTGCGTCATTAGTAGACGATATCATATAACTTTTTTAAGGCTATCCCAAAGTCTGCCAACTTGTTTTCTACCAAATTTTTAATAGTTTCTGCATTTCCTTGCTAAATTATTTCAGTTAAACCCAGAACATAGTATTCAACTCTATTTGATTCTATTCCTAGAACATGAGCTGTTACATATACGTAACGTAAGATAGTGCAATCTGTCCATTCATCTACTGTAATGGCAAATTTATGATTTTCTGTTTTTAATTTTTCAAATTTTTGACGAAGTTCGGTACTTTTTTCTTTATAAAAATCGTTAATGCATTTAGAAAGTTGTTGCACTTTTCGGAATTTTATAACCTTTTGGTTGCACGTAACCACATAGATTTGCTTATTGCTATGATTGGCATTCCATTAACAGCTGAGACTTTTGACAATATATCATTTAGAGATTCTCTTTTTTACAAAGTTCAAAGTAGTATTTATGAGGAAGTTGATAGATTCTTAAAGATTTAATTAGAAATTTTGTTAAATTTAAAAAAATATTTTAAAAGGAAAATTGAAATTTGTTTAAATAACAAAAATAAGAAAGACAAATTTTTGAGTGTAAAATTTATTGAATAAAATTTATGGAATTATTTATTGATTTGCAAACAGATATTAATGTTGTAACGGATGAGAATCCTAATAGTATTTATATCAGTTTTTTGTTTCTTGTTAGGAACATTACTTTCTTCATAATTTTCACTAGACGCGGAATTACATATTGTTATATTGTGTCGAATCTTTAAATGGTTAATCATAGTTTGATAATATTTTTCTGAAAATACAAGATATAATAAAAGATCACCAATCAAAGCTTCATTCCTCTCTCTCCCTTTCCTCAAAGCTCCATTCATCAATTCTCCCTATTCCTTAATTGCAATGAAAAACCACCTAGAAAATCTAACAGTAAAAACTTATGATTCTAATCAAATTTCTATACTAATCTACTGCTATTTTCTCGAGTTATTTCCTTGATAAACTCTCTGACGCTGAAAATTAGGGAGTGATGAACACATTTGCAATCGTCTCATAGGAGCATAAACTGACAATTTCACAAAAAGATGGAAATCAAATTGACTTCAGAGTGACGTTTTTTATGTTCAACAAAGTTTTCGGCTAAAAATCGGGATATTGTTGACGCAATTTGCCTTGTCACTCAATTTTAAGGCGCCTCGTTCACAGGTGGATAATTTAGGGATTTCCTACACAGAAAATACAAATTGCTCTCTGATTTTCGTTAAGCTTCTCAAACGACTTTGCTTAGCCATCAGCTCGAATTTTAATTGGACAACGACAATAATAATAGTAAAATTATATTTATTATTAAATATAAAGTTGAGAATTCTGATTTGCAAATTTTCAGTTTCATTTAGAAACTTGCTCACAAAACTCACTTCCAACCGGACCAAATAATGAAATGAACTATAGGCATAAAAATGACTGTGACAGACAGATCTTGAGAAGGGTACGCCAAAACCTCACATGGACAAGTCATGCATGCGCTAATTTGTAATATATGAATCCCTACACTCGTTTTACTGCATATTATTTAAAAAGCCATCAAAATTCAAATACAAAAATTAACAACAAATAAAAATAACCCTCAGGTCAAGTTCAAGTTCCGGGAAATATAGCTAATCCTTTATTCCTTTGGAAGGGTTTCATTTGTTGTTCAGTTCTAAATTATAATATTATTAATGACTCATGACCACACTTACACTGATAATAGCATACGATTTAGACACAATTAAGTGTTCTCTCACAGGGTACCCCTCCTCCTCTTTGTCCCAAAAATGAAGATTAATAAAGATTTCTGACACAATCAACCTTTTTGCTAGCTGAAATTTCATGTCAAATATGGATATAAAATTTTACCCAGCTTTGTTGCTTGCTCTATGTGCCTTTTCCCAACCGAACCGCTGATCTAGATCATTTTCAAGATCATTGTGAATCAGTTATATGAAGATTAAAATATTTTCAAATAAATAAAATGATTTAATAATGAAATTTTTGAAATTTATTATTATTTAAATATAAACAAAAAAGTCCTAGTTAAATTTATTTTTAGGATTTATGATTTCAAAGTAAATAAAAATTCTCTCAAAAATTTCGGCTATAAAAACAGTAAATTTACACGCAATATAATTTATAATTGATTTTAATTATTTTTAATTCTATTATTATTATTATTATTATTATTATTATTATTATTATTATTATTATTATTATTATTATTATTATTATTATTATTATTATTATTATTATTATTATTATTATTATTATTATTATTATTATTATTATTATTATTATAATTATTAGTAGTATTGCTAATATCATACACAATCACAATGTGATGATGATCATCCTAAACACTTAACGTAGCCTATAAGACAAAATAAGAGAACCTTAATGAATTTTAAAGTTAAAAATATTTAAGAGGAGTAGAGGAATCGTAAAAGTAAGTATTACAACAATATTACATAAAATAATGAAAAGATTTGTTTTAATGGATCAATATTGCGTATCTAATGTAGAATAGCCACTGACCACTAACCAGACAATGAAAAGGGACATTTGATTATTAACAATATCCGATAAAACGCCATCAGTAACATTTCCCTTCGTGTCATGAGGTAAATGAACCATTGAGAATGGATTGCACTTTTCCCGACAATCCAATAATACAATTGATAAAAATGCCCTCTCAAATTCACATTGCGATCACATTTTAATATGATCTAATTGATGGATCAGTTCAATTTTGTTCGATAATATTTACCACAGCTTAACGAGGACAATATTAATACCGTGATCCCTATTGGTTGAATGACGCTGACAAGCGCTATTGGATAGAGATTCGTTGAGTTTTGATGCGGTCCGAGTTCAGTTGAACTCGTTTGTTTAATTTGCTGGTATTGTGTCAAAATATAATTACTAATTAAAACAAAAAGACATTTCCAGTGCCGAAAAAATCGATATCTCTACAGATTCATAGTCAACTTTTTTTAAATAAAATCAATGTCATTTGAAAAGAAATCAGAGGTGAAAATTGAAAGTTTTTAATAATATATAGTGAGAAGTAGTGAGATGAGAACAAAGAAATATGAGTAGTTTCCTAAGTTCAAAAAACGAAGATATATCCCTCCCTTAAAACAGAATCAGTAGGAGACATCGTCGAAAATTTTTCAAAGTCTTTTTTAACAAAGAAATTAATACAATACCAAATTGAACTTATTATTAAAACAAAAAAAAATTTTAATATTGACATTTCTAATTTTGTTTAAATAACATCTTATAGAGAATACTTTGCTCTACAACTTTGCTGTTGATGACTTTTCAATTTAGTCCTGACGAAAATCTCGTTGAAAGGTGTATCTTGCGTTTTGACGTATCACAAACGCAACAAATTGAAAAATTAAAATTGCAATCTTAAAGAGATTTTAATTCTCTACAATATCTATATTAGTCATATTATGATCCAATAATTATTTAAATATCAAAGTACAAAGAAAATTCATGATTGCGTTTTAACATACGTCACTTGCATAAATTTGAAATTTTAATCCGACAGTTTTGTAGAGAATAAAGTTCTGAACAAAACCCCCCAAATTTAAAATTTATTTGATAATCTTTTCTATGTTTAAATTTACTTACTAAATGTATTTGTTCCGGCGGGCTCACATCTCACTACTATTAGACGTTTTCATTGCTTTCATATTTTTCAAAATTTTTAATTTCTATACTGTAGATCATCCACATTTGTGTTTAAATATATTTTACATTTTTAAATGTAACCAGAGAAAGTTCCTCAAAATTTGATTTGAACTCCCCCCCCCCCCCCCTATACTTTAACAAAGACACATGAGTCATCGTCAAAAATATTTATAAACCCATTTAAGAAGGACACCAAAACTAAAGATTGAACCATCAACTTGAATTGAAGAGGAAAAGATTTTTATAATTGATAATATTTCATCAGACTACATCTTCATGGTCAAAATGGCCACCGAAAGATACAAAGCATCCCAAATCATTTCTATTTGATCTATATCACACAAAGTTATATCTATAGATGTACAATAAAATGGACAAAGTTATCAATTTGATACTAGCAGAAGAAGAGAAAACTAAAGAAATTTAAAAAAGAAAACTGAAAAAAGAACAAAAGTATGTAATACTCACATTGGTGGTGTAGACCATAAATTCTCAACCTTACTTTGCCCACCACCCACTTTAAAAATATTTTTTTCTAGAGCCCCCCAATTTTTGTACTTACCATCTGTCGCGAATCTGAAACAGCTATTCCCACGATTACATTTTGAACAAGTAATTACACTGTAAGTAGTAAGATATAGTAGTAAGATAGGATATGACTCCCATCCTATTTTTGAGTTTAAAGAAGAATGTTCCAATATTTCAATTAGAAAGCCTACTTAATTATATTGGGAAGTGTTTTTATTAACATTTAAAATTTATCTAACGAGAAAGTTTAATTTGATGCATTTTGAGGAGTTTGTTAATATGAGGCTCCATTTTACATAAAAACAATGGTAAGTCTCCGCGTTCAGCAACACGGAGCCGATTTCTCTATTTAGTTACCAACGTTGCTACAGCACTAAATCCACATTCAGCTAAATAGGACGATTGGAACGCTATAGGAAATCGTAGAACAATCGACCATAATCCTGGGTAAAGTTACGAAATCAGCATCTGCAGGCAATTTCTTAATTCTGGAATGATCTGGAATGATCCTGCCGTGTTGACATTTGAAAAAGGATCCAAAACCCAGTCTGGTATGGCCATGTTTAAATTATCCTGGAATAGTTCCTTGAAATCACTGTGGAGGTTTTCCAAGCGTTGACAGTAAACAAGCAAGTCGTCGTTCTTTAATAATCCTGCTGATAAATTTGGGAAGCTATTGAATTCCCGCCTGCAGATATTTCTTTTGTATAATAGGAGTTTAAGTCGTTAGCTTGAAGTTAGTGATTGATATCATTAAACCATTTATACAGGTCTGTCAAGCATGCAATATCATTGTTGCCAATTCTATGTATTTGTTTCCTAGGAATCCTATCACGGACCCAAACATATTGTAAATTCGAGTCAAACAAGTACCTTTTGACAGCCAGCAAATCTCTGTGTGAAGCAGCAAGCAGTTGGCAATGCAAACTGATTTAATAATCTATCAATCAACGGGTTACTTGTAATTTTATTAACTGTTCTGATAATATATTGCAGTGATGTATGAATGCGATTACGCAATGAATGCACAGCAAGCATGTCAAGAACTTTATTTTTAAGCACACTATGAAGCCTTTGTGACGCCCTGTGATCGCCGATGCGCCATCCGTAGCAACTGACAAAATATTACTAAATGGAATATCCTTTTCATCACAAAACCTTTCCAGTGTATTAAATATCGTTTCCCTTTTGTAACTGTTTCCGACTTTGTTGCAAAGAATAGTTCTTGACATATTTTCTCATCTTTGATGAACCCCACGTATGACAATAACAATGCTTCATTGGTTGGTAAGTGAATTTATCTAGCTGAATTGAAAATTGACAAGTCTGCAGATGATTACACAATGATTCTTCAATGTTTACAGCCATCTCATCAATTCGTCTTTTCGAATTTTTCGGAAAATATCTACAGCTGGTTTAAGGAACACAGTGGTTATTACTTTTTTTACTGTTGATAAAATTAAATCTCCCCCAATAATATGAAGTTTGCCTGCTTTAGCAATCAATAATGTGATATAGTACGAAGCTCGAAGTCCGTCATCGTCTTGCCTAGAAGCTGATGAAAAAAGATTAGATATAATTGGCTGAATTTCGTACTTCTTTTTTGTGTCTTGAAAATAGGTCCCATTTTTTTGTCTTTATTATCCGGATGTATTTTATAAAAATCACACTGAAGCCGAAAAGAAGATCAGTCTTGTCGACGCATGTGTGGTCACTCACTGGCTTTTGAATACCCCAAAGATACTGAGCAAGTTAGAACAAGCAAAGATAATACTGTAAATTCTCGAAGGATTGCAAAAATCGTGTTATACAACAAAAACTTGTTATAACTTAATTTCTACAAACATATTGTCTTGCTATATTTAATTAGCAGGGTTTTATTAACTTCACCTGTATTTATAAATGAGACATTTCACGTGAAATCGTAAGTTTTGAGATTTTTTAATTCAAATCAAAAAATAAAATCTTTCATGTCATCCAATTTAATGTAGATCTGAATGTAATGGCATTTTACAGTTCAATTTTTATCCGCTTGAATTTTCACACACGTGATAAAAATGATTACAATACACACAATAACAATTACTCCCTCTGTCCACAATTGATAGTCCAGTTTGACTTTAAATCGTAATTTCTTTTATACGTAACAGTGATACTTAAAATGCAGTTTTGTTATTTGTTCAATCAATAAAATAAAATTATTTAATGTTTTTACTGTAAAAGTTTTTACTAAACCGTTCAATTTTTTTATATTCTCTATTGACAATCATTTTGGGAAAAAGGCTAAAATGCAACTGGACTATCATTTTTTGGACAGAGGGAGTATTAACCAATACTAAAGTTTACTTTGCTTTATTAATACGTGATTAGCGTGTTTTTTTGTCTTTTTTAGACTATATATTTTTTTACCTGCCAACGCCCTCACTGTGCCATCTCAGCGCCTTCTAATTTTCCCTTGGTCTTCTACTGCACCCCTGAAAGTTTCAAATGCCCACAAAAGGGCGTTATCGCTTACGCTGAGAACCTAGGCTCTAGTCTCTAGACCTACTACAAAACGCCTTAATCAAATCTATTGGTAAAATAAATTTCATATTTAAAACAAATAATTCAATTTAAATATATTATAAAATTTAAACTCATTTAACTCTCAAATTAGATTTCAGAACAAAAATAATTGGGCGATTTCAATTTAATTAATGGGGGGAAAATTCTCAATTGAGCTCTGTGAGATTTCATTACGAATTTCCAGCCGAAAAAAATGGGCAATTTATTTCATTAAAACAAATTATCAATTCTGACTCGCGATCTCTAATAATGCGTTTCATCTGTCGTCAGGTCGCCAACTCACATGTCGATCCTGATTGTCAGTTCGTTGCAAATCGAATTCTCTCTGATCGGTTTCTTTGGTGCCGAGGTGCAGAATGCGTGACCGACGCGTCACATGGAAAAGTAATTCCTGGCACATTGTGTTGATATCTAATTCCCATGATTCGGGTAACAGTGCACATATCGAGATTGTGAAATATTCCCAACAACCGGGCCGATTAATCAAACAATAAAGATGTCAACATCGGATCAAGTTCAGATGACAACTTTGACACAGTTTTGGTCACTTGTGACATTTGAAACATCCAGGCCGTGTGAACTTGGTTTTCATTTTCATTTACAATTCCAATCTCGAAGTTGTCATTGAAATTCAATTAAAATTTAATTAAAATTTAATTAAAATTCAATTACAACATTAAAATTAATCAAAAATTCCCCACACAAATAATTTGGCTACGCGATGAATTTACCCTTTTGAAATTTGTTTTTCTTACTTCTTGATTGCGGGGCATTGTGAAAGGAATCCGACCTCATGCTAAATTATTTGTGCCGGATTTCGAATGAATTGACAAAATCAGTGCAGTTTTTCACGATAATTAGTGCAGAAATTAAACAAGATGACATTCGAATTTATAGGGCAATTTCTTTTAAATTGGTAACTTTTGAGGAATCTTACGTTGCTATCTAATCCTCACTCGTTATCAAAAATCTTCACACTTAAAACTAAGCCTAGGGTCGTTTTTGCATAGCATCCTTAATGACTATTTCCAATACAACTATTATAATGGTCCAATCTTTTAATCAGGAGGCTTTTAAGGGAAATTTTTTATTTTAATTTTCCAGTCTCATAACTATAATATAAATATATTTTAATTTGTATTTATTAAAAAGCTTGACTATGAATCAGTAAATATAGCGATGTATTTTTTGATATTCACGAATTTTCGGCACTGCCTTTTTCAAGTGATTTTGATCCAATTGATTTCAAGGATGATTCCTGCTGTCTTTGTTCTAATGGGAGGGGTATGTCTTCTTTTTCTCATATTTCTTTGTTCTCCAAAAAATATTGGCTCTCCAAAGGTATGACTCACCCAAGAGTCATACGAGGAGTCATTTCTTTGTTCACATCTCACTACTTCATTTAAATTTAATTTCAATTGAAGGTGTAGCAATGGACTACACACACACACACACACACACACACATATATATATATAGATTATAAGAACTTTTTAAATTTTCACCTCTGATTTCTTTTCAATTGACACTAGAGAAGCGGGTTTTTTTGTTATCAATGTGAATAAGGAAAGACTGTTGAAATCGGGAAATTAAGGAAAATAGAAAAAGCAGATTTAATCTCAGACATTAAGCAGCTGGCTTGATTATATAAAGGGAGGCAAATTTACGAAAATTAGCATTATATTTAAGAAGGGATTTAGAAGACGGAAATTTACAGCGAGATCTAACAAAAGTTTACAAAGATAATGATTTCAGGAGAAGGACCGAAGTAAGATCACTCCAAGTGAGAACTTACACAGAATCAAGTGATCAGTGTCAAATGCTACATTGAGAAACCATGAATGAAGTTAAAGCTATGATTTAATGAATTAATTAAATGATCTCAATAAATCTGTTACTGATTGAATATTCATTGTAGAGGATTGCCATTATCACCAATGCCTCCAACAATACTCTTTTCTAATAATTTATTTTTATAAACTATTTCAACATTAATAAAAGTTGTCTCCTTATAAATTTTACGAAGTAAATTCAAAACGTGAAACCCGCCAAATTATTATTTGCCAATGAAATCTTTAATTCAGAATGGCTATTCCCATCGAATTCTGGGCAGCTGACAATAATTTACACCAGCAATCCAATTGTTTAAACAGACGATTTTCCCAGCTTCAATTTCCTCTCGTTCTAATAATCCTCTTCAAGGACTTGTAAGTGTTTTCGCTATTATTTAAAATAACTATGAAGTTAAAAAAAAATTCTAAAAGTAAAACAATAAGAGATTGTGAATGTTTTTGTCGTTTATCCATTCATCAAGTCTCCTTGGTGATGGGGAAAATGAATATTAATTAGACATTCTCCCTTGGAGGAGTTTCTGTGCTTCTACCCTCCATCTCACGACTCGTGACAATTTAATGATCAAACTCAACAATGTTAATTAGGTCATTTTTGTTTGAAATGGAAAATGCCGCTTCTCTTACAAATGATTTATTTGGCCCATTCTCATTGTTAAGGGCACACAAAATACAGTTAATATTATTCCCAGATTTTTCCTCAACAGGGAACAAGCAAATAGAATTTACTCCCATTTGCATACGGTCAATTTCCATCAATTTAATCACGAAATCCGGCATGAAATTAAATTATTATTATTGTTATTATTATTTGTAGCCGGCATTTCCTCAAACTATTTATATGGCGGAGGGGGGGGGTGAAGAATATTTCTACTGTTTCTCCTTAGCTTAAATCAGCTCACTTTTGTCAACTAGAAATTTATTTAATTTATTCAAGTTGTTCCCAATTTTATAGGAATATACCAAAAAAACTTTGTTGATGATGACCAGTTTAGGAGATTTTTTATGGGGGATTTTTTCTGATTTGATAATTAATATGGGGAATATTTATCAATTATTTTGTTTACAATTTTGTATTGGAATAATACCGAAATAACTTTTTTTCATGACAAAATTGTTGAAATATACTTCCTATTTATCCCATTTCAAACTATATCAAAAATTATTTTACAATTTTGTAATTTAGAAAAAATATAAAGTTACATTATGTTTTCTTTGACAATCCGAAACTTACAAATAAAAATTATTTGTTTTAATTAAATGAAAATTATTATTATATTTAGAATAATAATAATAATAATAATAATAATAATAATAATAATAATAATAATAATAATAAT
Organism: Schmidtea polychroa; assembly: GCA_959609185.1. Classification (NCBI taxonomy): domain Eukaryota; kingdom Metazoa; phylum Platyhelminthes; order Tricladida; family Dugesiidae; genus Schmidtea; species Schmidtea polychroa. The sequence goes on along the minus strand of CAUHTR010000974.1, from coordinate 75,942 downwards.
AATAATAATAATAATATAAATAATAATAATAATAATAATAATAATAATAATAATAATAATAATAATAATAATAATAATAATAATAATAATAATAATAATATTAATATTAATTATTATTATTATTATTATCATTATTACCATCAAAATTCATTTACAAAAGGAAATGCGTTACAATTTGTAAATTTAATTGAAAGTAAATTTTCTGACGCCCTGAAATCAAATGACGACAAAAAACCTGAACTGTCAAAAAAATTTCTAATATTTCTCATGATGAATTTGCATGGCTAAATGTGAAAATCTGGACAAATTTCCATAGAGAAATTCAAATTCTCCTCAAGTATTAGGATTAATTTAATAGACAAATTAAAGAAATATGATCTGCCGACAACAAACTGTGGGAAAATAGGTTTGATAAAAATATAGTAAACAAGAAAGGGCAATTTTCTATAAATATCTCCTCAACTGGGATTGATAATTGCTCTGTTGTTTGAGCACCAGGCATAAATAAATTAGTTTTCAATTTTATTATACATTATTAGTATAAATATTAAAATTGCTGTTGTTGTAGTCGTTATTATTATTATTATTATTATTATTATTATTATTATTATTATTATTATTATTATTATTATTATTATTATTATTATTATTATTATTATTATTATTATTATTATTATTATTATTATTATTATTATTATTATTATTAATATTTCTCTTCATATATTTCTCTGTAATTTTATTTTTCAAAGAATTTTGATAAATTTAATATTTGGCCCCAAAAATTGATTTTTGAGAAAAATTAGATTTTCAAAGAAATTGCTTTAACTTATTAGATTGTGAATCAAAAGTTTCCCCCCTCAATTTTGTTTTAATATGAATAAAAATCCCAAAGAAATATATTGAAAATTTCATGGAAATTTGGTTTCTATACCAATTCAACCGTCACTCGTTATGCGGGGAGATATAATTGGAATTCTTTTATAATTGGAAAATTATTTTTACTTCTACATTTTCCTCTAAGCTATACATTTGATAGATCCTGGTTTGTGAAGCGTACAGTAAATAGTTTTAAATGTTGAACTGAATTATTGGTCAATAAATTGTGCAAATTCATCAATCTTTTGCCATTTATTTGATCAGATCACACAATATTTCCATACCAACTTATACATCTAATTATAATTTTTATAAAAAAACTTTATTAAAATCAAATGTGAGAAACGATTCCTTTTGGAATTACTCTGAGTTAATAATACTTCTACTACTACTACTACTACTACTATTGCTATAAACATAATAATAATATTAATAATAATAATAATAATAATAATAATAATAATAATAATAATAATAATAATAATAATAATAATAATAATAACGAAAATCACCAAATCCAATCTATATATTTTACTACAATATATATCGACAGACTCACTGTCATCTTCAGGTAGACTTGATAATCAAACTAAATCAATATAAATTGCTCTTTTTTAAACAAACTAATTAACTAATTCATTAATTTTTTTTAAAATTCATTTCGCAAAAAATTCACAAAATTCTCAATTCAAAATTCAATTCCAATGTATGTGGTATGTGGTATATATTCAAAACCAAGATCTGAACACCATCTAAGCCAGAACCGAAATAGATCAACTTCACAATTTATATCACACATATCCAATCCAATCACTGATAGTTTTTCTTTCATTAATTTTCTACATCTCTTCATCAATTCCAAAGTGCTTCTATTGAGTATCGGAAAAAACAAAGTGTAACTTTCAAATTTATTATAACAATCACTAAATAATGGCATTGATTTAGTGTTTGTTATAATAATAATAATAATAATAATAATAATAATAATAATAATAATAATAATAATAATAATAATAATAATAATAAAAATAATAATAATAATAATAATAATAATAATAATAATAATAATAATAATAATAATAATAATAATAATAATAATAATAATAATTATAATAATAATAATGTTAATAATTAAAACATTATATTACAAATAATACTATATGTTATATTATATTAGATTAACGTATTATAATATTATTGAATCCAAACTCTGTATAAATTGTTGGCTAAATATTTTTCCATCAGAAAAATTATCAGAAAAATCATGACTACTGAGAAATTAATACAATAATAATTATAATTATTATAATAATTACAATATTTATATTCATTATTACCATTACCATTATTATTAATTGTATATTACTGTTAATGAAGTATGTAAATTGTAATTATTCATAATTGCGCATTGGGAAAAACTCCCATTTAAGATGCAGCATCAACTTAATGAGATATGGGGTAAAGAGTGCTCATATCAATAATTACTGAAGACTCCATCAAATAGAATTTGCAATAGATATTTTTATTTTTAAATATATAAAGAAATGGGAAATAATTTACAAATGCCCTAATGGGATAGAGCAAGTAGAGAGAAATAATTGAAATGACAATAAGTTCCCTGGAGAATGTCAAATTCATGGACTGTTTGAGGATTCGTGACTAGATGGGTTTTCTGAGTTCTTGTGGCAATAAATTACATTGAACAAAAGGAATTAGCAAGCAAATCCTTTGAAAAAATTAATAATTTATTCATCCATTTAAATGAGGTTCGTATTTTACTTTCTTTAGTATTTTTCATAGATTACAAACAAATGCTGAGGACTGGCAATTCCCTGACGTCTTGTCATGGATACCTCAATGTTTAAGTGATCAAGTTCTATCTAATATTCCATGATCCATTCATTGTTCAATGTATCAACCGATCAATTTCCCCTAGACATTGGATGATTAATTCAATTGTCATAAAAGAAGGTTAACACTCAGACCCCTCTTTCCTTTCCCTTCTCCCTTCCATCAATCTCCGCCATAATTAATAGTATTATTCTCAATCGCATGGAAAAATTTAAAATTGAATCTAATTTAGTTCCCAAAAGTACAAAATCTACAAATTCCAATTAACTCCAAGCAGAATTGATAAACTCCAGCAATGTCGGATCTAATATAGCACAGTCATATCAGAAATTGGCGCTTATATGAAATAAAATGGGAGATAATTTTGAATTTGTCGCAATCTATTAGGAGGTTTAGGATAATTGGCAGATAAAGTTTTATTCACTCCAGAAAATTTTGGTTGAAACTGATAAATTGTTATGAAGGAATTCGAATACCAGAAGAATGAGAGGAATCAACTGAGATATCTCCGCTCTTGAAGTCAAACAAGCACATAACTCTCCTATAAAAATCAGGCTCTTTTGGGAAATTAAAATTAATCAACAAACCTTTTGAATATCATTTATTCTTTATACCATTTAAAAACATTGATTTAAAAAAATTTGGAAAAGACTTTCAGAACAACACAATTGTGGGGGGGGGTACTTTCTCCAATGGGAACATTTTCAATGATATCAAAATTATTATCAATAAATACATTTAATTATTGGGTTCTGTATCCTTTTCATCTTATAAATAACAATATGGTCTCACCGTCACTAAACCACCTTCCTATTATCCTCCGATTTTTGGATTCATCTTAAAGTATTAGATATAGCAGCTGCCCTATAAAATCACGGACGCCAAAATGCTATGAAACAGATCACTAATAAAACATTCAACGAAACCTTTGCTTGTCAAATTTCAATACATCCACTAGAACAATCAAAGACATAACTTTTAGTTTTGATAAAAATTTAGGATAAAGTCAAAACATTATTGAAAGCCAGCTTTAATGATTCATTTTCGATATCCACATTAGGACAGATTTCCTTCTTTTTAACAGAATATATGATTTAGAGTGAAGGCAAGTCCCACCGATAGAGAAAAGCCCTTAATAAGCACAAGTCAAGAAAATCAAAAGATTAGACTGTCAATCCATTAGAGGCGATCCAATATCTATTACGACCTTCACCACGCCATCTGGAAATCGACGAAATAGGTCAATCAGTGGAATTATTGTAAAATCATATCTCAATTAAATTTATATCTTGCCTTGGGCCATGATGGAGAATTCCAAAAATTTAGGAAATATGACTTAAAAATAATTAAATGGCCGTCTGATCGAGCAATAGAGATGGCGGGCATTTGCGTTGCACAGAAATTGATATTAAATCTCTAACTATATTAAAAATATTTTTTTAAAATATCTACAGAAGATAAAAATTTTATAAATAAGGAAATAATAATAATAATATTACTAATAAAAATAATAATAATAATAATAATAATAATAATAATAATAATAATAATAATAATAATAATAATAATAATAATAATAATAATAATAATATTAATAATAAAAAAAATAATAATAATAATAATGATGATGATGATAATAATAATAATAATAATAATAATAATAATAATAATAATAATAATAATAATAATAATAATAATAATAATAATAATAATAATAATAATAATAATAATAATAACGGATATCAAGTTAAGGGCATTGAAATTATGAATTCTACCCAATAAAGATCTAGGGAAATAACACAAAAAATAAGAGATATTTTTATCTGAATATCCGATTAATCAGTGACATATTCGACTTCAAGATCCTGAAAGAACTTGAACGCACTGGCCTTTCCAATTCGTATAGCTCATATAAATCTTGGACATTGAGAAAAGCTCTGGCAAACAACACAAAACAAGAAAACAATTACACAATGGAAAAATGTCAGACACCGAAAGATATGTGCTTTCGAAAAAACATTGTTAATTGCATCAAGTGCAATGTATGCAAAGAAATATACATTCGAAGTACGCTCAGGACCTTGCACCAAAGAGTTAAAGAACATCTAGATCCTGGTGGAAAATCCTCTGTATACAGACATCTCCAATAATGTCAACCAAGGAAGGAAAGAAAAAATATTTCAATCTAAATCTTAGGCAATGGAAACATCCAAAAAAAATGTCATATTTAAGGAAGCAATTCTCATCATAAACAGACGACCAAAAATCAACACTAAAGAAGAGATCAATGAAATCATCAATTTGATTTGTTGTTTTTGACCTTGAGAATAAAAAAAATTACATTAAAAATTAAAAAATTATAATTTAAAATACTATAGAAAAATAGATAAAATATACTCTTTTAAAAGATTAAAATAAAATACAAACATCTTTTAAAATATTTAAATTCCGTATATAAATAGTTATTGGAAAGAATATTTTAGGATATTATTTATTAAAATAGGTTTCTAAGAGGATGATAATTGCAAAAAAATTTTAAATTTTAAATTCTTCAGAAAAAAAGTTTATTTTTATTTTTAATCAATGAGAAGTAAGAAATGGAAATAAAAGAGAAGATCAAAGAGCATTTTGAAAATAGAAAATCTAAATTCCAGGAAAGTGAAAAGGGCTATCCCATAGTCGTATTGTATTAAATATCTTATTTGCAGCAAAATGCTTAAATTATCATTTAATTGTTTTAATAATAATAATAATAATAATAATAATAATAATAATAATAATAATAATAATAATAATAATAATAATAATAATAATAATAATTATAATAATAATAATAATAATAATTATAATAATAATAATAATAATAATAATAATAATAATAATAATAATAATAATAATAATAATAATAATAATAATAATAATAATAATAATAATAATAATAATAATAATAATAATAATAATTATAATAATAATAATCATAATAATAACAGCAATTGAAGTGATTTAAACTTTACTAATAAACGATGAAGAGTTAAGGAAAAAATAATTTTCCCATTTACCCAAAGTCATTCATTTAGATTTTCGAATCAGGTTTATTTGTGTAAACAAAATTGTTTGTCTTCATTTCGAGTTGATGTTGACAACATTTCTAATTCGTCTTTATTTGCTGAGTGATTTTCTCACAGCCTAATTGTCTAAGAATCGATGAATTGATTCGAGCAACATTATTCTAAAGATAATCGGCATTTGTGGCATCGGTTGCAACAGGCAGCAGGAAGCAGCGGCAGGCAGCAACAGAATTAGAGGCCCGATCACCGCTAGCACAGGGAACAAGTGCTGCCACATGTGCAAATTGGACTTGATTGCCCATAAATCAATATCATTTTGATGGATACAGATCATCAATAATACTAATGATGATGTTTTCTGAAATTCTTTTAATACTAATTTTTGTTTTTTTATTAATATTCCCGGGATATTTTTATCCCTTAGCACACTAGCTAAAACTCTGGCGGAACACAGCATTTATTAGCCTTGTTCAATGATTGCCTATGGTCATTTCTACAAGTATTTCACTGGAATAGTCAATTACAGTTGATCTTTTTCAAGTGCAAAATCGTATTTCTGCTAAAATCATTGATTCTGACATTTAATTACACATTTAAACAAGGCAGCAGAAATTCCAATTTGCAACGAGTTGACATTTAATGTGGATAAGGCGGAGTTGGGAAAGCTCTTTCTCAATTTGTTTTATCGGATCCAAATATTATCAAAATCCTACGATTATAAGCCCTCACCCCTCTCACACTACTCCAAAAAATATAACTAATTTGTTTGAATTTATCATTATCAAGTGGTATTTTTGAATGAAATATGAATGAAAATTATTTCATTACTGACAGAGGGAAACTGGGAAAATTTCGAAATAAAAACAACAAATGATTTATTATCTCTACAAAATTTCACAACTGTAAATCGATCGGAACAGTTCGGTGCAGATCGGTGTGATCTTAATCTCTTCTTTAAGGATTTTCAGTGTCGCTCTCTCGTTCTAATCGACTACCGAATGATGGAATTGTCATATCAAACATCCTTACGCCTCGATGATTTGACATATGCTTTTTGACAACAGGCCTTTGGGTTTCGGTGCACTGTTAATTCGGCCCATCACAAGCTGATGGTGGCATTGATGAAAAATTTTGTTGGTAGCAAATACCAGCACTAAAAATTTTCTATTATTGACTTTATCAGACCGAATGGTTCATTGAAGAATCAATCGGGGATCAGTGAAATTGATGCCACCCGATAGCATGTTTACGTATTGATGATTAATAATAATAGTCATAATAATAATAATAATAATAATAATAATAATAATAATAATAATAATAATAATAATAATAATAATAATAATAATAATAATAATAATAATAATGATAATAATAATAATATTAAAATAATAATAATAATAATAATAATAATAATAATAATAATAATAATAATAATAATAATAATAATAATAATAATAATATTAATAATAATATATATTATTCATGAGATAAATCGATAAAAACAGGAAATAAAACTGTACTTATTAATATCAATATATTCATATAAATCTTACTCTTCTATTGTTGGAAATGTGTTTTAAGGAATATTGAAAAAATGAGGATGTTGAGAATGTGATAGTAACAGGAAAACATTTACAAGTCTAAAATAAAAGAAACAATCCACAAAAACAAATAATGTTACACTATTAGCCTTGTTATAACAAGCCTTTTATTATTACTATTATTATTATTATTATTATTATTATTATTATTATTATTATTATTATTATTATTATTATTATTATTATTATTATTATTATTATTATTATTATTATTATTATTATTATTATTATTATTATTATTATTATTATTATTATTATTATTATTATTATTATTATTATTATTATTATTATTATTATTATTATTATTATTATTATTATTATTATTATTATTATTATTATTATTATTATTATTATTATTATTATTATTATTATTATTATTATTATTATTATTATTATTATTGTTTCGACCAGTCAGAGGGGGATTGCCTCTGACTGGCATTTATTCGGTTTTTTTTTCTATCGCGTCTGTGTGCGCGGTCTGGTTAGACCGAATATTGTTGGTGTGCGCACACAGACGCGAGCAATGGATTGATATTGTGGAATGAAATTCTAGATTTAATTTTGAGTTGTTTGAAATGTGGAAAGTTTCGAAATTGGAGTTTGGAATCGAAATTTGTAAATTCCTTGTTAAAATGGCTTCAGGTGTTGAATGTGATCCTTCAGTTGAAGAAGAAGATTTTAATTACAAATTTATTAAAGCTTATGATGTTCCAAACCAAGATCTTATTTCTTATTTCGATGAAACCCGTGAATTCATTGAAAATGGCAGAAAATTTGGTGGAGTATTGGTTCACTGTCTTGCTGGAATATCAAGAAGTGGAACTATTTTGACGGCTTATTTAATGAAACATTTTAAAGTTGGTCCAAACGATGCGATTGAGACAATTAAGGAAAAGTCATTTATATGTCCAAATGATGGATTCATGAAACAATTAAAGATATATTTCAACATGAATTGTAGTGATGAAATCAACAAATGCACAAATACAGTTTCTCAAGCTCAATTTAATTTATCATCATCTTCAAAAGATTTAGTTCAATTCAAATGTAGAAAGTGTCAATTTTTATTATTCGACAATTCAAGTGTTGTTGAGCACAGTAAAATGAAAGCTTCGAAAGCAATAAATGAAAACACAATTTGCAATGAGGAAATATTTATCGAAGCTCTTCCTTGGATTGATGGCAGCAGTGCAGACGGTGGGGTGGAGGTGACATTGTTGAATAATAAAATTATAATGAGTTATTTTGATCGTAAACAATTATTATTATTATTATTATTATTATTATTATTATTATTATTATTATTATTATTATTATTATTATTATTTTTTTTTTTTAATATCATTTATGTTACTTAAAAAATTAAAAATTACAATTTTTTGTTTTTAAAAAATATTTTTTCGAATCCATTTTAAAAAGGAAACAATGTTTCCGTTTGTTAGAAAGAGGTTAGATGTGTGATAAAATGTCTATGACAAAGAATTGTACCAAAGACAGTGAAATTGTTCGAATTATCGTTCTTTATATTTTATTAATTCGTTTTCAAAATAATAGAAAATGAATTTTTTTTGTCTTAATGAGATTCATCATTGTTAAACTATTTTTTTTGTTTTAATAGACCAGTGATTCCCAAAAGGTGTGTCGCGACACACTGGTGTGTCACACAAGGGCTCTAAGTGTGTCGCAAAATTGTAAAAAAAATTATATAGTCTTAAGTCTTAAAAAAAATTCCAAAAGAAGATTTTCGTTACTAAGTAGGCCATTAACTTCTTTGTAATATAAATAAGATTTAAGTATAGAATATAAATAATAGAGAGAGGTTCAAAAACTATATTTTTTATGGTTAACTTGATATTAATTTTTTTAATGATAATTTATTTTGAACAATAATAATACTAAAAGGTTTCCTAAAACAAATTATGTGTCAAAGAAACTAAACAGTACATATGCATTGAATTTAGTTGTTTTTCTAATTCAAATAACACTACTTGGCACGTATTTAATGCATGACCCGATAACATTTCATAGTTAAAGTAAATTATTTTTAATAGACAGTAATAGTAGTAAATTTTATTGTTTAAAAGTGTTTCAATAAAAATATCCATGATGGACAAGTTTATAATTCGAAAAAGGTCAGCAAACGATGAAGTAGAGGAATTAAATATTGCAATTAATTCTGATAATTCGGCAACAGTAAATGCAATGCCAACATCAACTTCAAAAGATTGTTTCGAAAGCGATGCAAATAAATCCTCAAAAAAAGTTAGAGCTTGCCGAAAATATAATATATCTTATCTAAATATGGGATTTTCATACGTTGGTAGTGAGACATGCCCAATTCCAATTTGTGTTGTGTGCGATGAAAAGTTGTCAAATGAATCAATGGTTGCAAATAAATTGGAACGGCATTTTCAATTAAGACATTCGCATTTAACTAACAAAACTTCGGATTATTTTCAGAGAATTTTGGACTCTAAAAAAATTCAAAGAAACGCATTTGTAAAAACAGTAAAAGTATCCGAAAAAGCTCAAGAGGCAAGTTATCTTATTGCGGAATTAATTGCAACAAAGAAGAAATCTCACCTTATAGCTGAGAGTCTTATTTTGCCCGCTTGTCAAATTATAGTTAAGACCATGATAGGAGAGGAGGCGGAAAAGGAAATTAAGAAAGTACCTCTTTCGAATAATACAATCAGTCGGAGAATTTTAACCATGTCAGATGATATTGAGCAACAGGTAATTGAAGAAATTACTTCAGGTAAAGTATTTGCCCTACAAGTAGACGAATCAACAGATATTAGCGGAAAAGCCCAACTTCTAGCATTCATAAGATTCGTATATAATGGAAGTATAATTAATCAGTTTTTTTGTTGTAAAGAATTAACTGAAACTACAACTGGTAAGGATATATTCAAAGTTATTAATGATTATCTGGGAAAATATGGAATTTCATGGAAATTGTGTAATAGTATTTGCACTGATGGTGCCCCATCTATGACAGGTTCCGTGAAGGGATTCTTAACGATTGCTAAGGGACAAAACCCACACATTATAACAACTCATTGCTTTTACACCGAGAAGCATTGGTAGCGAAATGTATTGCCGATGATTTGAAAATAATACTTGATCAAGTAATAAAAATGATAAATTATATCAAGAGCAAGCCAAAAAACATACGCTTGTTTTCGAAATTGTGTGAATCGTTGGAAGCCAATCACTTGACATTGCTTATCCATACTGAAATTCGATGGCTTTCCAAAGGGAACATTCTGACACGGTTCTATGAACTGCGAAATGAAATTTTGATATTTTTCACAATGAATAACTATGAGTTCTGTGATTTATTAAGTGATGATATTTGGTGCTCAAAAGTTGCTTTTTTGACGGACATTTTTTTACATCTTAATCAATTAAATTCGAGTATGCAAGGAAAACAAGAAAATATTCTCAGTTCTACTGATAAATTAAATATTTTTAAGAGTAAACTAAATATGTGGAAGCGGCGGGTTTTGCAAGGTAACCTAGACATGTTTCCCTGCATATCAAAATCTTGTTTCAATTCCGAAGTTTTAACACTGATTACGGAAACATTAAATTTACTTGATCAGAAAATTGACCTTTACTTTCCATCACTTAACATTAATAGTTTTGATTGGGTGCGAAACCCTTTTAGCAGCAATTTGGATACAACAACATTTTCACTAGAAGAGGAAGAAGAAATTTTAGAAATGCAAAATGACCGAACTCTTCTAATGAAATTTAATGATGAAGATTTATGTAATTTTTGGGTCGGAATAGAAAAAGAAAGTCCAATATTGTCAAAAAAAGCTTTGAATGTGCTATTACCTTTTTCAAGTTCTTATTTATGCGAATTGGGTTTTTCAGCTTTAAATGAAATAAAAAACAAAAAACGAGAGAGGCTATTATCTGTTGAAGAAGAACTTAGAGTTGCTTTATCGAAGATTCGACCTCGAATAAAAAAGCTGTGTTCCGAACAACGTGCACATATCTCTCACTAATTTTGGCAAAATAAAATTTTGATGTTATGTTGTTGTGTATTATATTAATTTTAGTTCTGTATGATAATATTTCAGTTTATTTCGACCATTATTTTATTTAATTACGTGCAATTTGAAAGTTTCTTGAATTATTTATGTAAAAACATACAAAAAAAATATAAAACAAAAATAATATACTTATGTACTGTTGATATAAAAACAAAAAAAAGAACAGAAAAACTATTATTTAAAAATATTGAAATTTCTTAATTTTTTAATAATTTCTTTAATTATCTTATAAAAAATATTAATATTATTATTAAAAACAGTATATACAAAAAAACATATAAATTAAAAAGAAAGAATAAAAAAACAAAATAAAAAAAAAGAATAAAAAATTTTTTAGTTTTCACATATCGCTCTCATAAAAAATCCACTGTGTCACAGAAAGGGGTCAGTTTGAATACTGTGTCGCGCGAAAAATAAATTGGGAAACACTGTAATAGACTAATGAATTGAAATGAAATAATGTTATAATATCGATTAAAAAATAAATCTCATAAATTCATTATTTTCCTCAACTTTCATGAGAATTCCAACAAGAAATTGCGATTATGGGTCGAGGGAATAGCGCTGATTTATTAATTGATAAACCCTTCCCCATCTCACCCCATCCCACCCTTTCAAGTGATATGAGAAATATTCCCTACAATTTAGAGAATCACACAGAGTTAATAAATAACTTATTGCATTTCCTGATTGACTAAAAGTTTACTGCTAGTTGGGAAAATTTGATAAGTGATATCCTTTATGAAGTTGATAACTATAAATATTACAATATATACATGTTATCTAAGGAAACGGGATAGAGATAAAAGAGACGAATTATTCGATCTATAAGTATTTCTGAAAGAACCACCTTCCAAATGAATTATTTCCAGGACTTTTTGGTTCTCACTTTCAAAAACGAAATATTCTTACAATAATTTTTTAATGAGCTGATTCATATAGAATGTTTTAGGTTATCTTGTTACCTCGAAACTCCCAAATATTTTCGGTCCCTAAGAATATCACGTACCTTTACTAGTCTTGTTAATATTCACAAATAGGGCACGAAATAAAGAAAGCTATGAGCGCTCATTTTTATTAAAATATTATAATTTTCTTTTATTCTTTCATCCTTTGAAATCGCGTTGAAAATTTACCTGGAATTTGATTGGTTCGAAATCACCATGGAAAATTCCCAATCAAGGATTCTCTCAAGGTCTGAAGATAACGATTATTTTTCATTCTTAAGTATATTCGTAATAATTCATCAGAATCCGCTACCCACTTATCTTCTGATTGAACCTTCTACCCTTTTGCAAAAACATTAAAACGACATTTCCTTATGACCAAGCCTTTATCTTGATATCCATAATAGGAGAAATATGCCAATTTAGACCATGAAATGATTGCTAGATACCAAAGAGAAACATTTTAATTGGATAATCAAATCAAATTGTATCTCAAAAAGATGATTTGGATCGCTCAATTGGTCTCATATACGGCAAGGCTTAAAAGTCCTTAGATTCGCATATAAATAGGAAAATTAGTAGAACCAAATTTTTATTATCAACAAGAAATATATGTAGGATTTATTTATTATCATAACCTTTATTAACACGATGTACCACCATGATTTGAAAGCCATTTCAAAGAATTATTGTTCCTTCTCCGCAAGAAGTCTCTCAACATTTTCCTTCAAAAATGCTTTGATGTTTTTTACTTTTCTAATCTTCAGAGGATTGAACCACCGAAAACCACTCGGTGCAAGATGTGGGCAGGAAGGTAGATTGCAAGAAAACCCATATTTTGTTACTTTTCTTACTTTTCATCATAGAGCAAATAAAGATCCTGGTTTTATGACTTGCGTCATATGTTCCTGACACCATTGAGTTCTTTAACACCTCCGAATACATTCAACATTACGCATTTGTGACGTAAAATGCTTAAACAAAACATATGTGACGGCTTCTCTCCAGGTAATATTCACTCTTAGAGTTTGGTATGTGGATGTTCAAAGGTTGGTACAATGCAATCCAATAGGAAGAGGTTGTTTTCACAAACAAAGTTTTGTCTATCTATCATCTTTGTCGTTAAATACCGAGGAACGTACCTGCTACACGATTCCGAGATTTATTTTCTCCTCCAAACATTTAGTTTTGTGTGACTTCCCTATCCTTAAAAACATTTTCCTTCAATTTTGCCTTATTTTCGCCATCAATCTCTACAAATTTTCTACTTATTTGACTGTCAAAAAACCCTTGCTATACCAAGCGAAACCTCCAGAATCCAGTTTTATATGGCTGCACTTGAAGGAGCCTCTCTGTCATATACTTCTTTCTTTTATATTTTCTTAAAAGTAAAAATCGATTTACTCTTCTAAATTCAACTACATTAAATATTTAAAAAAAATTGCCGAATGAATAAAATTAAATATTAATGAATTAAAACAATTTTTTCAATTTTAAATATAACATAATTTTGTTTTAATTTTATTATCTCTATACGAGTCTAAGGATATTTTAAACTTACCCCGTACATTTACTTATTCTTCTTTAAATAGTATTATTTGTTTATATGAAAAAATTCTCCTCAAAGAATGCGTTGTCAATCCATTAAATGGGAGGTAACATAATATCGACTGAAAGAATAAACGTATCTTTCCAAGTGCGGTCATAACACAGTATCCTAAAATAAAGTTTATTTAAACATCAGGAACTCCTTGTTTCGAGTCCTTTAAAACTTTTAATCTCAGCTCTCTATATAGAATTTGCAAAAGATTACGATAAAAAATGACTCACGAGATACAAACAAAAGTTTAACGACAACCTATGGATAACCAAGTTCGGTCTTCATAATCCTATATAAACCCTTTCTTTCTGTTTGACTAGTACCTTGTAAAACTTGAATCCATAAAATAATACAAATTTCATTTGTAAAAAACCAACACTAAGATTGCTTACTAGAAGTCGAAATCAGTGTTGCAGAACGAAATGAAATGTATCAATTAGTTTCCAACGATCATTTATTTCCCTGGAAGAAATCAAAGTGTAGAGTTCACAGTAGCACCGCAAACTGACACCTAACAAATCTCAGCAATAATGAGGTGGAAGTCATTAACAATCCGAATATTGACAGTAGACATAATTAGGAAAACCGACGAACGAAAACCAGGAAATTTACAGTTGAATTCACCCCGAATCCACCGCAATGATTGCCATTAGATACGACACATTCGGCGGGGATTTAATTGCCTTCATATAAATTTTTCCTTCATATTTCGTTATTCTTTCTGTTACATTATAACGAGTCTTGTTTTTGTTTTAATCTTATCAGTGATAATATTTGAATAATGTTTTCTGCCTAGGTTTTTTTTTGATAGTCTGCATCAGTATGCCCTCCGTTTCTGTTCCCTTCTGCAATATATGAAATAAATAAGTAATAAATGCATTATGCTATTTCTCGGATGTTTTAATATTGTCAAACCGTTTTCTTTTATTGAACTTTAACGGGTCATTTTTAAACTCTCTATATTAACTTCACTTTGTATGTATGTTTGATTGTTTGAAGGTTTGTATGAGACACACAAATCTTGCGACGGCAAATTAACCCACTTCCCGTGATTGGATCGAGCTGAAATTTGGCTGATAGATTCGTCATCGAAGACAATGTATTCTATCAAAAATAATTAACTTTTTAGAAAACTTTAAATTTTATTAATATTTTCAAAATTTCTTTTAAAATATCAATAAAATGTTTCTTTCTAAGTAATTTCTAAACTAGGTTATTTTGCGTAATATTAAATATTTCATAGCGATGAGCACGAATATTGAAATTTTAATTCTGAGAAAATAAAAAAGAGGGAGATATAAGGAGACTTTTAAAAATTATCTTGTTACAGTTAGTTTTTTACGGTTAATTTAGCAGGTATTTTTTTGAACCAAAAGAGGAGACATTGCCAACATAATAAATTGTTTATTAGACTTGAATAATTTCATTGGGGACCTAATCTTTTGACTATATGTTATTGAATGAATGTGTTCTAAATATTGATGCAAGTCATTCCTTGAAGAACCTTTTACAACTTTAGAAAGAACTACCTAAAACAATTTTTGCAAAAACATACAATGTAATACTTTATGAAAAAAATGACCTACTGAATTCAGTAATAGGAATTCTCGAGGATTCGGAATAATAAATGGGTCACGAATTCACAGGAAACTGAGCTAAAGTATACCCCGGAATAGTCTCGAGTCTTTTCCAAAAAAGTCAATGCTCATATTACAGAATACACTTAGACCTTTATATAGTGAACTGCCACTTTTCCAAAGTGATAGAAATTTTGAATAAATAATATATTAATTAATTTCCCAAAACACATGAGTACTAATCAAAGGAAAAAGAAATCAAAATAAAAAGAAAGAGATTCATAATCCTAAAAAAATCTGAATTTTTTGGTATAACACAATAAGAATTAACATGCAAATAATCGCCGTAATAACCAACAACAAATAATTCGAGGAAGATATCGTCCAGGAAAACGACAATCAACTATACTATTAACGCATAAGTTGCTTGTAAAGACGTATGTGACACGTTGGGACGTGAAGTTGTAAATGTTAGGACTTTCATAAAAATGGTTTGGCAAATTTGACTCTGGCAATTTCGACAATGTGGTCGACCATCCAAGATCGATAATGACATTTCGCGGTCCATGGTGGATGTAATCCACTATATACCAAAGTTCTTAATCACCCAACATATTCACCCGACATAGATCCGTTATTATCTGACAAGAAAAAGATTTACTTCATTCGAAGCTTTCTCCATGACTGTAAATAAATATTTTGGGTCAAAGGATAAGAACTTCTACGCTAGGGGATCGACAAGTCACCTGAAAATGGCATCGAAAGGTTGAAAATAATTGAAATTATATTGTTGATTAAAATGTAATTAAACATTATTAAAACTGATTCAAATGTTTTTCTCCAATCTCATATAAAAATTAATTTCCGATTTCTAATAATAATAATAATAATAATAATAATAATAATAATAATAATAATAATAATAATAATAATAATAATAATAATAATAATAATAATAATAATAATAATAATAATAATAATAATAATAATAATAATAATAATAATAATAATAATAATAATAATAATAATAATAATAATAATAATAATAATAATAATAATAATAATAATAATTATAATAAATAATAATAATAATAATAATAATAATAATAATAATAATAATAATAATAATAATAATAATAATAATAATAATAATAATAATAATAATAATAATAATAATAATAATAATAATAATAATAATAATAATAATAATAATTATAATAATAATAATAATAATAATAATAATAATAATAATAATAATAATAATAATAATAATAATAATAATAATAATAATAATAATAATAATAATAATAATAATAATAATAATAATAATAATAATAATAATAATAATAATAATAATAATAATAATAATAATAATAATAATTTGTCATTAAAACACTACATTTTTATGAAACTATTATGACAGAAGTAATACTATATCACCACACAGACAACACATTTTCACTGCATACAATTTTATTAAATTACATTTTTTTAAATTTACATTTTTAAGTTTTTAATATAATTGTTGTTTAAATCGTGCGTAAAATTTTAATAATTTTTTTAATATAAACATATTAAATTCTTTTTTATTTATTAATTCATAAATTGTGATTCCTCATACTGTAATTTAAGGAAGACAATCTAGATAAATATTTGCAAATAGGCCTTTAAAAGATTCTTTTATTTTTGGTTCGTAAAATTTCAATATTCTCATCCTAGACCTCAAACAAAAGCGATACTGTAGCCATTGTGCCCTGAATAAAATTTCCAGGGGTCCGAATTAATAATTGAATGCTTGATAGTGGGTTCTAATTGTAATGAATATTAACAAAAATAACATGAATAAAATATTTTGGTAAACAAATGTTTATTACGAAATATTATATTTACAAATTATTATAAAAAATTCAATAAATTCAGGAATGAGATATCAAAAATCCTCACTTCCATGATATTGAGAACAATAAAAACGAGCACCCCTTGAACAAATAGGGAAATTTAATATGCTTTTAAGTAACAAAATCTACAAGAGATGTGTTGGGGTAATGTATAATAAAGGTACCAAATCAAACGGAAGTAGAATAAAAATCAATAAAAACACCAAAATAAGAAAAGTGCAAAAACTAATTAAACTATTTGTGAAATGTAAAAATTAATATCAATCGGGGGGATGGCTTTGGTTGAGCACAAAAAATCACGAGACAAATCCAAAAACAATAATAAAAATTTAGTAAAGGGTGCCTAGAAAAAGTTATCATAAAATAACAAACTAATTAAAAATTAATTAATCGCTAATATAAAGCCAGAGCTAATGAGAAACCCGAGTCAAAAAGGAAACCTAAACGATGAGACACGAGTAATTAGAAATTGAAACGAACTCGACGGTGTGCCCGTTTCGGAAGGAATTTGGTAGGATTCCAATAATCCCTACCAAAAGATTGAAAATAACGGGCAACCAATGCATTACAGAAATGCCGATAATCCCCAAAGGTATTAAAACAATGTTGATTCAATATCGGATAAGGCCTTTTTGAAAAGTATAAAATGAAAAGCTGAAAAGAGATGAGTTGCCAGTTGGTCGAAGAAACAAAATCATAGAGCGTTTATAAAATCCAAGGCACCAAAAGAAAGAAAAGAATTCAAGTAAAGCTAGAGAAAACTTTAACTTATCGTACCGAAAAAGATGATTACCCCTTGGACAACGTACCTTACAATAACTGTTGTCAACGAAATAAAGGTGCAAATCGAGTTATTTATTGTAATTGTGGTAAAGTTTGAATAAAGTTGTCTGGTGTTGGGTTTTAGTTATTTGATTGGAAAATGAAATGAGGAGTCAAAAACTAACCAAATTGTTAAATAATAACTCAACAGATGCCATAAGAAAAATGGCTTGCATAGACGGAGTTACGTTTAGTCAAATTGCAAAACGTAAGTATATCTAATTAAATCTTGAACATCACATAGTAGGTGTCACCCCCGACGGAGCTTCTGTTATGATTAAGTTTAGTAAAAATAATATTTTTATTCCTCAATTATGTCTAGTGCATGGAATTCTTCTATCAAGATATGAAAATGCAGAACAGCTAAGAATATACGATATACATTTAAATAATTACCGACCACAATGGGAGGAGCTTAAAAAATTTGTAAAAGATACTTACAGATGAATAAATAAAGAAGAAACTGAAATGGAATGTGTAAGTAAACTGGAGTCCAACTTTGTATTTAAAAAACGGAATATCCTTCTTGATGTCAATGCAATGTATCAAAGATATGTTGACGAAATAACAAGAATGGGTTTTAAAAAAAGTCAGCATTTGATCATATACTACATATACAACGTCGTGATTATAATACAATAAAGTAACATAACTTTATGAAAACATAAATCTTAAATGACCTTGAAATTAAACGACCTTCAAATGACCTTGACAAGAGGGATAGGTGGGCTAGAAAGCTCACTATATCTTTATATTCATAAATTTAACCATAGGCTACATATATGACATTCCGACTATGATACGATTAAGCAGTATAGCTTAGTTGCAATAGTGAATAGTTAGTAAAAGCCTTCAACCGTTGGATTAAGTGGACTCGAATAAGTGGACAGACATATTAATTAAATGTAATCTATATATATATATAAAATATGAAAAATGTTTCAGACAATGTATATATGTCCAATCTAGACTCCGGAGTGGTTAGAGCAATCGTCTTGAAAATTTCGTTATTTGGTAGATACATCTTTAATGAGGAACCCTTTTGTTTGTGAGGTCGATTGGGCAATGGCTTCAGTTCTTTTATTGAGCAGAAGTGAGGTAAAGTCGAATTTTTAGAAATTTGTTCATACATTTTCTAACATTACTCAATTTATACTCGTACTATTGTGCTGAAATTTTGCTATACGGTAGATATACCTTCGACGAAGAACCTTATTGTTTTTTTAGTGCATCGGTAAATGTCTTCAGTTTTTTTAAGTGAGCTGAAGTGTAATTTCTCATATATTTGATATCATTACTAACCCTTTAACGCACATGCCCGAGCGTAACTCGGGTAAGTGTTACTGGCAAATTTATGCATGCTCGAGAGAGACTCGGGTATACGAAATATAAAGTTTTGTTTAAGATTCACTAACGATCTTTTCTTGTAGAACGTGTTCTTTTATTTTGAAAAATAATTGAAAAACATATCAATAATAAAAAAAATGATTTATTTTTGTCGTTGTATAAAAAAAACGTGCGTTAAGGGGTTAATGCTATTGAGTTGATGTAACCATGAAATTTAGATTACTTATTTATGTTTCAGACAATGTATGTATTGCAACGTAATTTAAAATAAAAACTTTGTACATTATAATTATTTTTTTATAAATCAATATAGTTNCCAAATAAATATTAAAACTCTAGAAATTAAAAATAATTTATAAACAAAATACACTAAAATCTCGATTTGCGTCGTTTTCGAAATTGCGTTGTTTTTGAAATTTTGTTATGTTAGAGTTGCGTCGTTAAAATTTTGATTTGCGTTGCTTAAATTTCCCATATGAAATACCGTATATACTCGTGTATAAGCCGATCCGTATATAAGCCGAAGTGAGTTTTTATAGTCAATTTTTTGTCCAAAATCAAGTACCCGTATATATGCCGAGGTAAAAAAAAATAGCTAAAATCTGACGAATTATTTAAATAATCACAAAATCTTGTTTTTGACATGTTAGCTTAAAAATTAGCTTAAAAAATTGCCCAAAATTTCTCGGCTTATACACGAGTATATATGGTAGATTTTCAATGTAAAAATAAATTAGATTTCCCGCATGAAAAAATAAAGATAATTATAGTTTAAGTAAGTTTTTCCAAAACTTGCAATATACATATGTATAATGTAACATATTACATAATGGTTATTAATTTCGATTTGCGTCGTCTTTCTTGGGACCTAATTAACGACGGAAATCGAGGTGTACAGATAAAAGAATTTCTTGAGGGGCATTGCAACGCATGCCGAAATTTCGCTAGTTTCATTATCGTTTCATTCTTTAATACCTTTTTATATACTAAAGAGTTATTTTGTAAAAATCTTTAAAAATGTGATGAATAGCCGAAAAATAAGGACAAATTATAGAAAAAACATCTAAATCAAAATTTGTTAAATAACTCGGTTATTACCGGCAGTATTTCCCCCTGTAAAATGCAAATCCTTTCCCCCTGCGATCATATAACCCACGCTCCCATAAGTTTGCCTCTGACCGGAAACCAATTAAGCCAGCTAACTATGGCTAATAGCCATTGGCTAACTCAATAAATTTCTCTAAATTTATAATTTCCCGACAGAAATCTTTATTTCTTTGCCAGATAATTTTGGATTATTTTTTAAGTCGTTATCAATCATAAAAAAACTTATTAGTTCTCAACTGAATAATTGATATACTCCCCGTTCCCAACAGAACAGAGCAGTTGTAGCAAGAAGCCAAACACGCGACGATAGGAAAAGTTCAAAAGAAAAAACACAGAATTCCTCAGTTGATTCTAATCATTCAATTCTATCCACATTTATCAAAATAAAATCACGAAAATAATTGTTCTCGCCAAAAAATGAAACAAAAGAAATCTCTAAAAACTTATATTTTGATTCGGTTAAATTTAACTTTTCAGGTCTTGGATTTGATACTAATTGGGTCTGTTAGCCACAGAACTTCTAGTATTAATTGGATCCATTTAAAATCAAGATTTCGAATACACCGTTTATATTATTTAATCACAATAGTATTTAAACAAACCACATCATAATTTGTTTGAGGAGTTTCTATAAATATAATTAATGCATAAGTAAAGATTTCAAAATACAGACAACATACGATAATAATTTAACTTATATTTCAGAATACC
The DNA here is from genome assembly GCA_959609185.1 of Schmidtea polychroa. Taxonomy (NCBI): domain Eukaryota; kingdom Metazoa; phylum Platyhelminthes; order Tricladida; family Dugesiidae; genus Schmidtea; species Schmidtea polychroa. Next base: position 54,467 of record CAUHTR010000974.1, on the reverse strand, counting down.
TCACATCCCTTTTGTTTAAAAGCTTTCAGTCACTCAATGTTTCTAATTAAAGTATTTCATTTTCCATTTTGCTATTTGGCTGATTCTTTTATCTATCGGTGTTTCTGTAAACCATTCACTACAAATCATTTTCCAAACACCATTTTAACTGGAGCTTTCTTAATTGTTTTTTGGTACGTTGAATTTATCATAAATTGCACCTTAGGAAGAACTTCAACCCATGATTTATGCCTTTGTCCTGAAGTGTTATCTGCATTGCATTTATAATCGTTCGGAACTGTCTCTCAATCTGTCCATTTGCTGAATGATGATATGGACTTGAATATTTATTTCAATATTGTGGTTTTCTGCAACCCTCTTACTATTTTTGATTGAAATGACTTGCCTTTGTCACAATTAATTATCCTTGGGGTGCCAAATTTCATTATTCACTCTTCTCATCTTGTGATTTAACCACATGTAGGGAAATAAATTTACTGTGATGGTCAATAATCCCAAAAACGTAACATTCACCTCTTATTGCTGGTTGTAATGGGCCACAAAAATCCATGTCAATTCTCTCGAATAAATAAGAATTGCTTGTTCATATTATTTTTTCTTTAATTCTTGTTGTATCAACTTTTCGTTTTTGACAATTTTCTCAAGCTTGTACAGTATCAGGAACAGATTGTTCTAAATCTTTCATGTTAAAGTTGTTTGATATATACATTTTGACTTTCTTAGCACCAGCATGACAAAGTTTTTATGATACTCTATGATGAACTTAGATCTGTTATCCCCTGGAATCCAAATTTTGTTATCCGTTGTCATCACGACTCCATTTGTGCATTTAAAGAATGTTTTATTCGGGCTATTATCCATACTTTCTTCAACTTTCCAATTTCGCCGGAATTCTTTTACCATTTATTTTCAATATTTTCTGTCATTAATATTAACAATCTCGTTTCTAACTTACCCATCTTACCCATTCGTTTGGCACTGTATACACGTTTCACATTCTTTTCTAGACAAACCGTCAGTGTTACTATGGTTATCCCCTCTTTTGTATTGTATTTCCATGTCTAAACTGCTAAGACGATTTATCCATGTTTGAAATTAAAGAGTAGTAGCTTTCTTAGTTTTCATCATGAATGTAATAGCTTTGTGATCTGTTCTTAGTATAAAACCTTTACCATATAAATAATGCTTGAAATGATTCATAAAATAAAATATAGATAATAATTCCTTTCGCGTAATGCAATAGCCAAATTCATGATTATTCATGGCCAGAGATCCAAACGCAATGACTCTTTCTTTATTTCCCTCTGTTTGAGATAATACAGCACCGATGCGATCAAAGCTACCATCTGCATCCAATATGAACGGCTTAGTAAAACCTGGAAACTTTAAAGCAGGTGTAGACGTTAATTTTAGCTATAAATTTTGAAAAGAACTTTCACAGTCATCTGTCCACAGTAGTTTCTTTTGTTTACTCCCGCATAGCGCTTCTAATACTTTTGAGTCTTTTGTATAATTTTCTATAAATCTGCAATAATAATTTGCTAGGCCTAATAATCCTCTCAAACCTTTTACGCATTTAGGTTTATCAAAATTTTTAATAGTTTATATTTTAGTTTTGTACGTTCGTAATCCATTTTCACTAATGACAAGGTTCAGAAACTTTACTTCATTCTTTTTGAATTGACATTTAGATGGGCTTATTTTTAGGCTTGCTAATTTAATATTTTGAAATACTTTTTCAATAGTTTTATAATGTTCATCTAGTGTTTTGGAGAAGATAAGGATATCATCAAGATAGACAATTGCTCCTTTCCAGTTCAGTTCACCAAGAACAACATTCATAAATCTTTGAAATGTTGCTGGTGCGCCAGCTATCCCAAATGGCATTCTTTTGAAGTAATACTGTTTGTTTTTCGTCGAGAATGCGGTATTTAACTTTGAAGCTTCTTCAAATTATACCTGATAATAAGCATTTTCTAGATCAATGGTCGAAAAAAATTTAGATCCATCTATAACATCTAGTAATTCTTCGGTATTTGGAATCGGGAAGATTGCTCGCCTGTTACATTATTCAACGCACGAAAATCCAAACATATTCTTATCACTACTGTTTTTCTTTTTAACGCATACTAATGGTGAATTCCAAGGTGAAGTGCATAATGAAATAATGTCATATTTCAACATTTCTTGAATATTTTCTTCAATCTTTCCTATTAAATGCACTGGTTGTCACCTAGTGTTGATTGCAATTGGACTACCTTTAGTAAGTATTTCATGCTTTAATAATTCGATCTTTCCAAAGTCCCATTTATGTTTCATAAAAATACAGCTATAAACATTTATTAGATTATTTAAGATCTTTACAAATATCGCTATTAAATAAATTTTCAGTAATTACATTTATACTATCTTCACATTTCTTTATCTGCCATTTAATAATAATTTAATAATAACAAATTTTTTAAAAAATCTATTCCACCTATTAATGTTGGATTTATATCTTTGGCTACTACGAATTTCACTGCTTGGATTTGAGAAATTTTATCCATTTTTACTTGTAGAAGAGTTTTACCACAAATTTCAATTGGCTTATCGTTTGCACATCTTAACTTCAAATTACTATTGGTCAATTGAAATTACCAATTCTTTTAAAAATACATTATTTATCATTATATTTTAGAATACATCACAGGGTACTCCTAAGTTTCAAATTTCAGAGGAATATATTTTAACAATAGAGTTTGCTTAATGAGCATAAAGTTTTATCCTGATTTTCAACAGTTCCCTTTGTATTTCTCCTCAAATAATAAATCCTTCATGGATGATTTATTATTCCACTCACAAAAAATATTTTTTCAGCAGCAGGAAATAACAATTGCATAATTACAATTATAATGTGACATTTATAAATGACATAAATGAATAAAAGTCATGGAAAAATAATTATAACCAATCAAATTACGAGGTGACAATTGTAATCTCAATGAGTGATAATCTTTAACAATTTTCAAATTTTGAACCGATACAAGACAAATAATATTATTATTATTATATTTAGATAAATATTTCTACCTTTATGAATGTTTTCTTTTTAAAAAAGATCGTTTTGTTGAGAAAAAGAAGAACAGTTTTTGGATTTCAGTTTGTCTAATGAATAAAAACATATCTAACAGACTAATTTCAAAATCCTAAAACAATTAACAACCGGCTCGTATGAGCCTGGTAGAGCCGCCTTTACATCATCTCTTTATACAACCCCTCAAATCAAGAACTATAATTATCTTACTAAATATTAAAATAAATAGTATGTATGGTATCTACAATTGAGTCTAAGTATCATTCAGAAAGAAAAAGGAAAATAAATTTTCTATCGGATATTGCCTGTGATTTTATTCTTCATAAAGTTGAAATAATTTGTATTCGTGAATTGTACATTTTATTTAAGAATTAAAACAAACTTTAATTTTGTAAATGTTTAAATAAAGTGTAAATTTTATTTTTACCTCACTTGATTATTACGAATTCACTTGAAAAAGGCAGTGCCGAAAATTCGTGAGTATCAACCAACATCGATATATTATTGATTTAGAGTCTCCAAGCTCTCTTTTTAATAAATTCAATGGAAAAAATAATCAGAGATGAAATTGAAAAAAAAGTTCTTATAATATTATGTATTTATTTATTTGATATTATTAGGTGCAAAAAAATATTTCTCTTTTCGGATTATTGGGTTGTATATTTTTTTAATTATGACAATTAATCATATATTCAATAGCTTATCTACGACAATAATAGCGATTTCCCCAAAATATTTCCTGGGCAATGAATAACGTCAAATACAAAATAGATGAAAGGAAGCGGTATATAGATGTCTGAGAGGTAAAGGAGGATTAATAATGTGTTACCAAAGATATCCTTTTCAATAATAATAACCTATTTTGTCTCGGTTGATTTTGTTTTATATAATTAATTAATCCATTGAAACCCGATGTAAATTTTTGATCGAATTAACCTAGGACTCCCAACATTATAAAGCCTGTTATCCTTCGCATTTTCTGTCAAACTCATTTGGTTACAAATCTCCATCGACATCAATTAAATATCAACTCAAAGACTCCTTATCAAACGTCTGAAATCAGTAAATTGAATTAGCCACAAAAAACACCCCCGAAAAAAAAACCAAATTCTAAATGTCGATTAATGAAAGAAATCTGAGGCAGAAAATTAGATAAAGAAAAACAAAAAAAAATTTCAATTAAATCTTAAAAGTGAAAATATATTTCATTTCATCGAGAAAGAATCTCGCCTTCTGCTCGCGTTTAAACATTGCAATTAAAACCTCTTTCGACTGAATCCAGTGCTGCACTGTCCAGCAATGACAGCAACAAAAAACCACCTCGTTAATTCACTGAATTTCATTTTATAAGTTATAATATTTTTTTCCCGGGAAAAATCTTGGAAAAAAGTGTAAAAAATCTCAAACTTTCCGCTATCTCGTTAACATATCACCAACACCCAGAAGACAGTTAGCACATGTCGATATTATTAATATTTTTTATGTACATTTGTCATGTGGAAACTGGCACACTATCAGCACAGAAACTTATTAATTCCCCTCATTCTCGTCAATCAGCTCTCCCTTAACAAATCGCGATTAGAAGATTTCGTTAAAACTTGACGAATTTCCAACAGAAATCACCTTGATAATTTGATCAGAATAACATAATTTGATTGGTGGATATTGCTCTCTAAATTTCCACCAATCCAATTAACTGAAACATTTAAAACAAATTTGTCTCAAAATCGGGAATTATTTCTTAATGAATCTCGTGGCTGTTTGTTCAAACTGATCGGTCGTAGATAAATATGATTATGGATTTCAGATTGAGGTAAGTCGACATTGATTTTTCTTTTTTAGATTTGGATTATTTTTGTTTAAATTAACTCCTCGTAAATTAATTCCTAAACAAAGTTCTCATTGAAAAAGAGATTCAAAAACGAGAAAAAAACCTGAAAATTCAGAAGGGAAATAGGAAATGAATTCTTACATCAGTTTTAGAATTATTTTTCATGTTCGTTTTTCTTTGATTTTTCGAAATGTTTTTTTTTTCTCTTCGTTCGCCACAGATGAATTATAGATTCCTGCTGGCCGTGTAAATTCCTTGGGATGAAACTGTCACTCGTTTGATCCATTTGATTCTGAACGAGAAAGCCATAAATCAAACGGAATTCTGCCGCACTCTCTTTTTTTCTGTATCAATTTTTGCTTTATTTTCTTTTTTCATTTTTTTTCAAAAAAATTAAGTATTAGAGAAAATACAATTGATTAATTAATTTAGTTATAAACAACATAAAGACGACATAAAATTATTATTAATTTTTAATTAAAATATTTTTGTAAAATAAAAAATAAAAAAAATCTTTAAAAATTGCAATATAGTAAAACAATTATTTTTATCTATTTAACCAAATTTAACCAATAATTTATTTACAATAATTTAATTCTCTTTCGATATTGTTTGAATTAGGCAATGAATTTGGTGATGTCAAATTTAACCATTTAAACAAAAAAAATAGTTAAAACATATTGTAAATAGGAAAAGTCGACAGTCTGACAGTGAATGTTGTGACAACAACAAAGAAAACAATAGAAAATGAAGCTGCTAATTAAGTTATGATTGGAAAGGAAACTAGAATAACAAAAAGACCACAAGTAGGAAACGCCTCAGAAGCTTAAAAAATAAGAAAATTAAAATATCTCTATTGGATAGTTTATATTCTTTAGAACGTCGTTTAAGAAATATTTCGCAAAGGTTTATTATCCGTTAGATTGATACTATTTCCATAAACCAGGTAAATCTCTCCCACATTCATTTAGTCCAACACTCAGTCAGATTGAACCCCATCTGTGAACTTTTATTTGTAATTCCCCATAACAGAGATTGTAACAAACTCAATGCAAAATACTCAATACAAATTTCGCACTATGCAGTAATTGAGAGTAAAATAAAAACATAAATAATGAATATAGAAAAATTCATATTCATAGTAAGTAAACTAAATTCCGGTCACATAAATTTGGAAGCAATATCCCATTTATTGAGGTAATATTCTCGAGAATTGGGATTCGCACAGGCATTATTGCCACACGACAACTTTCAGATATATATTTTTCTTTTAGAAAGACAGATGCTACAATTTTCCTTTTCCTATTCATTCGAGATAAAATCTTTACTTTATATGAACATTTTACAAAACACATTTTATTTATCTCATTAACATTTGACTTAGCTTCTTTAAAAATAATAATAATAAAATAATAATAATAATAAAATAATAATAATAATAATAATAATAATAATAATAATAATAATAATAATAATAATAATAATAATAATAATAATAATAATAATAATAATAATAATAATAATAATAGAAAAAGGCTTGTTATAACAAGGCAAATAGTATAACATTATTTGTTCTTGTTATTATTTTATTACTTTATTATTATTATTATTATTATTATTATTATTATTATTATTATTATTATTATTATTATTATTATTATTATTATTATTATTATTATTATTATTATTATTATTATTATTATTATTACAATAATAGTAATTATTATTAAGAATTAAAAGGAATAAAAATAAAAAAAACAATTATATTTAAAAAATGAAAAAATTGCTTATTAATAATATAATAGCCGTCATTAATTTGTTTGTTTGTTGGTACGTGTGTCAAATCAAATCAATTAATAATACACTATTTAATATAATATATAATATAAATATAATATAATATATAATCTTTATAAACGATCCGGTTTTCTCACATGGACAACTCTACGTACATTTATCGAAATCAAGGAATCGTGACAACATAAAAATATTCATCACTCCAGGGCCACAACAAAGGAAGTTGCTAAAAAATAGAAGGAATTTCGCTCACTATATAGTTTATAAGAAAATTTTTGACATGTAAAATTTAACTTTGAGTTATTTGAAAAATTTAAAAAATAAAATTATTAACTAGTTAAAGAAGCTTTAAAAACTTTAATATTCTTTTATCTTGAATTTTATAGTGAATTTAATTTTGATTTCTTAAAAAAAATTTTTTTTGATTTATTTTATTTTAAACCAATGAAAAGTGAGAAATTGGAAAATAAAATTGATGGTCAAAAAGCATTTGAAACTTAAAGCAGCTCAATTCAAGTAAATTGATAAGGATTATATTTTAGTCGAAAGGCTTATATTATTATTTAATTATTTAATATTATTATTATTATTATTATTAAAAGTGTGAGATTAATTAAAAATTAAAGTTGGTGCTAAGTGAGATCTGGTGTTTAGGATAAAAGTGTAGAATTGTGCCGAAGAATAATTACCAACTGTGGAATTACCAGCAAAACAACGCCAATTCATACGTGTTAGAAATATATTATTTATCAAGTCTTGATTGTGAAGTAATTTTCGACTCCAATTCCTGTGAACAATTTGCGTTATATTAATAAATAATTGTCACAAGAGTCTCAGTTGATTGTTAATTTCCTAGGGAAGATTAACTTACAATTGACTAGGTATTTCAGACTAACGAATTTGGCTTTAATTTTCCACATAAACCGGCATTTAGTTTGTCTGAAAATTACTCATATAAAATTAAATTAAAATCGAGCGCGATTAAAACAAATTGAAAAATAATCAGAAAAAAAATAGAAAAGAAAATATTACTAAAACGTTTTGATTTGTGAATAATTTTACACGAAAACCCACTTCGAATCGACATGGAAAGGAAATCGGGAGAAAGCTCGAATATCAAAAAAAAATAAACTTATTAAATATTTATTAGATTAAAACAAAATATATAATAAAAATTTGAAAAATATTTTTCTCACAATATTCAATAATTGGGATTTACTGTGGTTAAGTGAATATTTCATATCAATTCCCAAAGAAAATACCAGAAGAAAATTTGAAAGATTTCACAGATATTAAGCCAAAATTGTCTGTGAATAATTTATAGATCTCATTTAATTTATTTCGTTTCGTCTCGGTTCATATAAAATCTTAAAGGAGAGTTGACGAAAATTTTTTGACATTTTTACAATCACAAATAATTCAAAATTAAATAAATTTTTGTTAAACATTTTACGAGAGAAAAGTAATTAACTAATTATTAATCGCCAGGTTAATTAATATCCAAATTGCTCTTTGACCACAATGCGAGGATAACTTATCGGGAATTAAGAAGTTGCACATGCCGACACACAAAAACATCGTACATAAACACGCCGGACATACCCGTTGGGGATTGCATTGGTTTTATATGTAGGAGCATATTTTGTGCCCTTACAGAAGCAATCAGATTTGAGTTAGTGACACAATTAGATTTTTTTTGTACTCTTATGTTTAGCCATATTCTAAATTTGCGAGAGTGGTACAAAAACAAATAATTACTTGTGTCACTTTGCGTACATTTTCTAAATTTCATGTGTCCGCGAAAGGGTGAATTTATGTTGGATCCGAAACATTAGAAAAAGAAGATATATAAAAATATATAAAACACATAAATGCTTACCAATATTTATAAATACCTCACAAATTAATACTCCTCGCCTCCTTCCCAATCAAATACAATAAGTTAATATTTGTTCTGGCAAAAAAAAACTTATTTGTTACACAGACAATGAAGACGCCAGAAACAATTCACTGACAAAGACAGAGAGGTTTTTATTGAAAAAGAATTATTAAATATTTTCTCTGAAACAGTTTTCTTTCAATTAAAGGCATCTATTAGCCGGATCTCTCGTCAAATGTGACAGATTGTCGTTGTCTTCGTACAGAATAGTTCGCCAATACCCAACTCATACTATCGCTTTTACTATCACTACTCATTTGTTAATAGCTCTCCATCTAGTAGATTTTTTAGTGCTTAATTTTGATGTATTATCATAGAAATGGTTGCTTCTTTAGGTCCACTCCTTCGAAAATCTTTGGAACTGATAACAATCAATATCCAACAAAAAATCCCGAAAATCAACCAATTTAAACAAAAAAATCGAAATCGTAATAAATATTAATTTAAACAAAAAATCGATTTCCTTAATTTTGACCTTCACTTTTTAATATAAGTTGAGTGTTTTCAACGAGAAAATTCAAGAGAAACAATCGATTTCTGCTAGGGATATCGATTCTGATCTGAACTGAATTTTTCCCCAGCTGAATCAACGGGAAAATATTAATAAAAACATTTGAGTAACATTTAAAACAAAATTCCCACTAAATCATCAAGGGAAGCGCTAGCGGGGAATACAACAGGAAATATTTGGGAATTGTTGATTTTTGATCTATTTTTAAATCATATTAACCAATTAATTTAATTATTATTCAATATTTTAATCAAAATAATATGATATATAAAATTGAGGAGGGGGTTTATTTTGTCTGTTAGTGGTTGGGTCAAATTAATTAGAAGAGCTTGTTCATTTTTTAACATAAACTTTGTTATGTCCTTTTTGAAAAATTCAATAAATTGGGATCTTTATGTCTTCTCTATTTCAAAAGATTAGAAAGAAACAGTAAAAAGCATTACCCCATCATCAGTGGCGTATCTAGGGTTCACGGCGCCCGGGGCAAAACTTAAAATTGCGCCCCTCTCCACGTGAATTTTTTCTTTTCCTTATTATTGGTATATTATTTTTGCACTAAAGTGACATTTCTTTTTTAAGAAAAAAAAATTATTATTTAAAAAAAATCAAAAATTTTCACTCTTTAAAATTGATTTGCAGCAGTTTTAAAAAAAATTAATTTAATTTTGCAACAAGTTAGTTTTAAACTTTATTTATTGTAATAATTTACAAACAAATTTTTCGTGCTTTAACACTTGCGAACTTGTCAATGACATCATCAAAGTTAATTTTGTTCACAGTGTTTTTCTCAATACTTAATAATGCCAAATTATTTAAACGTTCTTCACTCATTGTTGCTCGAAGATATGACAAAATTAATTTTAATTTGCTAAAGGAACGCTCGCATGTTGAAACAGAAATACCAATTGTCAAAAGAATTTGCAATGAAATTCTTAAATTTGGGAAAACATCTTCACCATAAGATATTAAAAATTTTAAAAGATCTATAGGTGATTTTGGAATTTCATCTTTTCGAGCATTAAGAAGCATTTTACAGTCAGTAACTTCATTGCATAGTTCGTTTTCGGTTTCGGCATCTTTGATATTCTAAAGTTTGAAAGTTTTTTCAAATAATTTTGAGCTTAACAAATAATTCTATAAATCTTACGATTGAGTTCTGGATATAACTCAAATTTCATGTATTTTGGAAAGGCTTTGAAATATATAAACAAAGTTCACCATAAAATTTAAATTTAATTTAAATAGTACTAAAATTAAATTTAAATTTTATGGTGAACTTTGTTTATATATTTCAAATAATCAAAATTCGTTATTTTAATGTTGGTTAAATTTCAAAATCGAAAATCTTTAAATAAAGTTTAGGTTTCAAAAATCAATTTGGCGCCCCTAAAATCGTGGCGCCCGGGGCAAAAGCCCCGCTTGCCCGGCCCTAGATACGCTACTGCCCATCATGTAACCATATGATAAAAGGATAAAATAATTTATTTAGAGACCATTCGACAAATCCTTAAATTAACGGGTCACTAGGCTCCGTATGACCTTCCTAAGCCTATTGATGGGACTTGCACTTGCTAAATATTGATTTAGAAAATGAATTCCCAAAAAAATATTTTATCCCTCCTGCCACCCTCCCATCTGACCAGTTTTGATAACTTGAATAATAAACAAATACAAATAAAAATATCATCCTTTTATTTTTAACTAAATAATTTAATCGATTATTTGTCAGAATAATCGAACGAATTGCTAGTATTGATCGGATCTCATTAATTATTGATCGGATCTCATTAATTATTGATCGCAATTGAGGAAATTGAGAACGATTAAAATTTATGGATTATCCAAATTGGAAAATCAATAAAATATTTGATGATTGAGACAAACAAAATAAAATTTACTACATAAATCTTTACAAATATTTTGTTTAAATAAGAAATAAATAATATTTATAAAGTAATTCAAATGGGATATCTGTCGATGAAATAATTAATGAAACAGAAATGAAATCGTCCTTACTACATGTTTTAGGGAGTCTGAATTATGGGAGATCTGTCAGAGGATAGCTAGAAGGGAGATTTATCTTTGCAGAGAAAAATAGGGATTTGAAATCTTTGAATCTTTATCCACTGTGCCAAACTGAATATTTAGTCGGTTTTCCTTCAATATTTTAAAATATACCTAAAACTCGAAGACATGAGAACGACTTTAATAATTAGACTTTAACATATATCTCAAAGAACTTTCAGAAAGGCAAGAGGAATTTTCATATTTCTCTGTATGTCCTATTCAATATTTTTACCCAGAAATTTTTATTTCCTTTTCTCCAAGTAAACCTCAGCAGAGCAATTGAAAATCCTAATTCCTTATAACTAATTTCAAAGCAAATATTGCAATGATATTTGATAATAGTAGAGCAATATTAACAAAAAAGCGGTAAAACGTTCGGAGAAAAATATATGTCCGTGTCCCTTTCAGTTAATTTTATTTCTTTTATACATGCAATTCTACCCATCCACCAACTGTTAGGCCTCACATACAAAGAACAGAACCTGAGCCGATTGTTTGAATTGGTCATAGGGATATTTTCACAAAATTTCATTTCCTTTCTCGAATCGAATGCAAAACTCTTGATTCATATAAGCGATAGCATAATAATAATGATGATATTAATAATAATAATAATAATAATAATAATAATAATAATAATAATAATAATAATAATAATAATAATAATAATAATAATAATAATAATAAAAATAATAATAAAAAAAATAATAATAATAGTAATAATAAAATTTTTATTGTAGTTTAAACTCATCGAGACAGACAAAATAATATTGTATGTAAATTGTTTTAACTAAATGAAAATTTGAATGAAATTTAAACTTGGAGAAAATTCTGGAAAATTTCTGAATCAATTTACTTTAAGCATCAATTTCCCAGTCAATTGCAATTTGAAAGTGGGAAATGAATAATGGGCGTGTTTGACACTGCATTAATTTGCATTCAAAATATTAATATACAGTAAAAATATGCGATAGGACTCGCCTGACATTCCCTTTTTCATATCCCTTCAAACTACTTACTCTTTATCCATATGCGCATTTCATTCGTTCATTCCTCTTCAAAATGGGTAACTCACAAAAAAACTGAATTAAATATATTAATAATTTTATATTTTAACATTTATATAAGCAAATATGACAAAAAACGGAAAAATTAAATAGAAATGTTAAATTAAATTCTATAATAGTAGAGATATATTTCCGAGATCCTCAAGCCCTATATACGCAGGGCAAATCACAATAGTAGACTAGTTTCGAGCTTTTGGCTCTCATCAGTAATATGCAGGAGACACGAATCTTCGCGTCAGGTAAGTATACAATATTGATGATTCAGCTGTAATGCATACTTTTCCTAGTACACTAGAAATCACATCTCCTGCATGACAGCCAGAAGCTCGAAACTAGTCTACTGATGGGATTTGCACTGGGTATCATAAAGATTGTGCTGTCTATTTTATTCAAATGTAAGACATCCATAAGAACATTGAACACCATTTCTTTATAAATAATAATAATATAATATTAATAATAATAATAATAATAATAATAATAATAATAATAATAATAATAATAATAATAATAATAATAATAATAATAATAATAATAATAATAATAATAATAATAATAATAATAAGGCTTAGGTCTTAAGGATCAGTATTTTAATACAAATTATCAGTATTTTTTAATATGAAATATCAGTATTTTATTAATTTAATCAGTTTTTTAATAAAATGATCAGTATCACTTGATCAGTAATTAATTCTATGTTTATGATCAATATGATCAATATGATCAATATTTTATTCTAATGATTAGTATTCTATTCTAATGATTAGTAATTTATTAGAATGACAAGCAAATTATTTTTTATAGCCATTATTTAATTTTATTTTACCATTATTCTAATTAATTTGATTAGTATTGTTTTAAAAATAATTCTCACAATTTGACTATTTTAAACGTTAACAATTTTAAATTAAAAAAAAATTTAAAAACTAAATAAAAAATAATAACCATGGCTTCTCAAATCCCATTTTACGAATCTTCAGAATCAGAAGATGATTTCGAAAATTAAATATATAAAGACAAGGAAAATATTAACAGAGGTACCAATTCAATGAAAAAAAGATCACGTGATTGGAAGTTTGAAATGATATATACTACTAATAAAGATAAAGCGATCAATTTTATTAAATCCGAAAATAATTGGAGTTATCATTATGAAAATAGAACTGCTGATTCTAAAAAAGTTTATTAAAGGTGTAACAATGCAAAATTAAGAGGAAAACAATGTCCAGCTGGCATTTTACTTCAGGTACACCTTAACAATGAGTACGTTGATTTATACCGAACTGGAGCAGCTCACATGCACGACAATATATTAGAAAATGGCTTCAAAAGAAACAAAATGATTTTATCGACTATATGAAGAAAATGTGGTCAACAACTCATCAGAATTTGTATGAAGGAGCACTCAGCAATACTCCATCAGCCAACAATGCACTAAAATCATTTAATTTAGTTATTAAAAAGAAGATACTCTTAGAGAAAGATTTCCATTATCGCGTTATTTTAAATTTTCTCTCTATTCTGTTAAAAAATGGTCAAATATTGATGAAAACAATGACAAAGTATTCGTCGAATCTCCAACGATTGATCTATAAAAATGGACAGATGGTTACCACTGGGCCAAAAGTAGTAAAATAATAACATCTAAAACTCTTTCCAATTGTGTAGAGTACTACTGTCCAGCAGGAAACGAATCAAAAGTATCAGAGGATCAGATATAAAATGTGAAAGACATTCGTTGGAATACATTCGATCAATTTAGAAAAAGATCTTCGGTTGTGTGGATCGTAAATATTTCGTTAGATGGTGCCAAATGGAAGGAAGGTGCATATACTTGTCCATCTTTTTAAAAGAATACATATGTAAGCATGTAATTGGTGTATCTATTCGTCTAAAATATGTCAAGCCACCACCTGCCGCCAAACAACAAATACCAATCGGAGAGAAACCTCAGCGAGGAAGACCGAAGAAAACAACAAAAGCATTACTAGTAGATTAAATTGAAATTATATTTTTTTAAAAGAAAATTTACTGATCACCTTTACCAATCATTATTTTGAATAAATACTGATCACTTGTTAATTTTTGTTTGATCAAATTCCATTTGTTAATTTTTAACTGATTCAATGACATTAACCCAGATGTTGCCAAAACTATTTTATTCAAAAAAAAACATAAAATTAGTAAAATCTTATTTAAAGTAGCTAAATAAAGTTATTTTACTTTGAACATTTTAAACAAAGAAGTTAACTGGTCAAGACTTGTAATTGTGATGTGCTAAACACATTCTTATTATAGATATCTCTAAAAAACTAGCGTATGCAAAATAAAAAAATATATAAGGAGTGTTCTTTTAAAAGGACGGTGGCAACATTTGGGTTAAATACTAATCATTTAATTAAAATACTGATCATTTTATTTGTTGCCTAATAATAATAATAAAAGAAATTTTAAAAGTTCATATAAAATCTTCATTTAAAAAAGTCAGTGTTTTTCAATGGGAACATTTCTAAATAAATTCTCTTATCCTTACATCAAAAGAAGGGAAATTATTTTACAAATTTTATTTGATTGCATGTAAATTCTTTGAAAACTCACATCAAACCAGTTTACAAATGATAAAATTTCTTTATCCTTCAGAAATATTCCCAATTATTCATAACCTAGAATTAATAATTTCTGATTGATTAAAACAACCAAATTATAAATCTTGACAAACGTTAATTCAATATGAGACAAAATAGTTACAGAATAATTTGACAATTTGGTTTGGTTTTCGTTTTGTTTTTACTATAAATCATGTTTTATATTTCACATAAATCTTGGACACTTTCCTTTTACAAATGTCCTTGGTCAATTTAATTTTTACATTCCAAGGTTTTAGGATTTCGATTGGAATTGTGTAAACATTTGTTATATTCCTTTAATAAAGGATGTCAAGTTGTTTTTATAATTGAGTTTGTCGAGAGAAATTACAAGACCATTCTAACTCCCCCGAAAAAATATATTCAACCTTTATAAACTCTACCATACAATTGATAATGAAAAGCAGTTATAAGTCAAAAAGAATATAATTACAGGAAACCCTCGATTAACCCGGTTAATTGGTTCCCGCAAAACGGCGTGTTAATCAATACCGCGTTATTTGAAGTTAATAAGCAATGTGAAAAATTATAATTCGTTCCAAGTCCTTCAGAATAGCAACCAACATTTAGCGTACCATAGATTATAAACAAGGGATAATAATATATATTTGCGGCAAAAGTTTATTAAAATACACAAATAAATACCATTTCCTTACGTAACTGTACATTCTATGTACAGTTACGTATTATATTATACCAGTGTTGTCCAAACTGTGTGCCGCGGCGGGTGCCCAGGTGTGCCGTGAAATCTTTTTAAAAAAAAGTCCAAAAAACCCTGTTTTTCCAAACAACTTAATAAAAGGAAATTGAATTGTGGAGATTTTAACAGTTATTTCAAATTCAAATGTTAATCAGTCAATTAAGTGCGAAATTTATTTGTTTACAATCATATTTATATTTCTTACTAGAAATATTGACTATCTAAAATACGTAAGCAGCTTAATTATGTTTATTTAGAATCTTAAATATTAAATAATAATATTTTTTAGTTTATAAGTTTTTCATTTCTTATTAAAAGATTAGTAAAAGTGCAATAAAAAATTGCAAATAAAGCAAAAAAAAATTTAGGTGTGCCGCGAAAATTTTTCATTCAGCCAAGTGTGCCGTGGCTCAAAAAAGTTTGGACAACACTTTATTATACTGTACTGTACAGTATGTATACGATATCGGAAATATGAACAGTATTTTCATTATTTAATAAATTTATTCCATTTATTCTGTGTGTTTCTAGAGCTATTTTTAAACTATGCAAGATTTAGTGTTCTAGTTTTATTCGAAATCTATGCCAGATTGCCGCGCTAATTGAAACTTTGATTCGCGCTAATTGATACTTGGTAGTGAATTATAAACCACGTCAAATCGAATTCCGCGATAGTCGAACCCGCGTTAATCAAGGGTTCCCTGTACTACGATTGTCTTTTGAGAGACAGATTCCAAAGGAAATAGTAAAAATGGCAAAGACATTCCCAACCTCATTACAAATTTAAGGACAGAAGAGCTTTACATGACTAGTAACAGTTAAAAGGTTAACTGAAATGACTGATGGGTAATTACCGAAAATTGGACATAAGTTCCCAAATATAATTTTGTTCTAAACTTCGTTAGGATTCCAGTCAACGCCACAGCTGCTCCTTGAATTATAAATCACTTAAAACTCCCAACTAAATCTAGAAATATATAAATGTCCCATCTGCAATTTACTTTCCACCACAAAAGAAATATTTGAAAGAAAAAATAATATTTGACAAAATTGATAAATGTCAGAGAAATTGAAAAACCCGGGGAAAAAATTATCAGAGTAAACAAATGAAATGAGATGATAGATTTGAGGGGAAATAACCGTTTCGACTTAATATTCCATGTTTGATCAACTCAAAAGGAGTTTTCAATGGAAAATATGTCAAAATATCTCACATAAATTTTCTCGTCATTGTTTATGATAAAATTGTTTGTTTTAATTTGAATGAGTATCGATCATTGCTGATAAATAAAATATGAATAAAATGGGAAATAATTCCCTAGCTACAGACTATTAGAAACTGAACTAAAGTGTCATTATCCCATTGAAAAGTTGTCTGGTAATCAGAAACATTAATTTATGTACAGAGCTAAAGAAATATGAATCTGATCGAAGTAAATTGTGTTAATATTATGTTTATTTTGCGGCTCAAGTTCTTTGATGGACCCGCAATAATTAGCAAATCTTCTGTCATTCCCAGTTCTTGAAATGAATGGGAAATTTATCTGAGAACTAAATTCATTCACTTTGTAAATCTCTTCACTTTTAAATAAATAATTTCTTTGATACTCTAGATTGTTTACAAGTATTGTTTACGTTGCATCTCGCTTTCAAAGAATCACTAGTTCATAATCTTATAATTATTATTGCAGTAATTATTATTATTATTATTATTATTATTATTATTATTATTATTATTAATATTATTATTATTATTATT
The DNA here is from genome assembly GCA_959609185.1 of Schmidtea polychroa. Taxonomy (NCBI): domain Eukaryota; kingdom Metazoa; phylum Platyhelminthes; order Tricladida; family Dugesiidae; genus Schmidtea; species Schmidtea polychroa. Next base: position 37,075 of record CAUHTR010000974.1, on the reverse strand, counting down.
ATTATTATTATTATTATTATTATTATTATTATTATTATTATTATTATTATTATTATTATTATTATTATTATTATTATTATTATTATTATTATTATTATTATTATTATTATTATTATTATTATTATTATTATTATTATTATTATTATTATTATTATTATTATTATTATTATTATTATTATTATTATTATTATTATTATTATTATTATTATTATTATTATTATTAATATTATTTCAACAAAGTACTACCTAATTGTATTTGACGTTTAATTGGGAAAAGCAATCGAAAACGTAGGGAGATTATTTTATCAAGATATCTTGAAAGAACTCTTGTCATGGGGTCTTCAAATATTCCTATTTCCATTTTTTCGTCTATTACTAAGGTACAAAAAATATATAAATTTCGATAATTTCCACAAGCAAATTTAGAAACCAAGAGATAAAAATCAAGATATAATGACAGCTCAATTTCAGGCAGAGAATTTCTTTTGTATATACCTGAGACAGAGTTCGAGGAATCGAAAAAAGATTAATATCAGACAATTCTCTCATTATGTCGAAAGAAGTGCTATTTAAAAACGAAAAAAATAAAGTCTTCTAATCTCCAAAAATCATTTTTTGTTTTAATTATATGAAATGAAATTCTACAGAAATCAGTTTAACATGAAGAAAATAATTTGTTTTAACAAAATAAATTTACTAAAAATACAAATTGAAATTATTATTTATTTTCCTCTCGCCCATTGAGTCGTTCAGCGTTTTACTCAACTCGTCTACCAATTAGTCTCATTGTTTTCTTATTTCGAGAAATCCTTTTCAATTTTCGATAAAAACAATCTCAAAAAAAATGACATAAAAAACAATTTACTCTTGGAAAAGTGAAATCAATACAAAATTGCCTCCAGAACAAATATTTGATCAGATGAGTCCTTTGAAAAGATTTAATTATTTGTTTTTCGAGATCTAATTATTTGTTTTACTGAATTCTGAAATTCTGACATCAATAATAATATTTATGATAATAATAATAATAATAATAATAATAATAATAATGATAATAATAATAATAATAATAATAATAATAATAATAATAATAATAATAATAATAATAATAATAATAATAATAATAATAATAATAATAATAATAATAATAATAATAATAATAATAATAATAATAATAATTGTTTACGATCAAAATAACTCATTAACATTTTATTGTTCGCAAAAGAGGATATTGGATAATGTTTGATTAATGTCGTGTTCATTTCACTGTCTGCACTGCTGCCATCAATCCAAGGAAGAGCTTCGATAAATATTTCCTCATTGCAAATTGTGTTGTCATTTATTGCTTTCGAAGCTTTCATTTTACTGTGCTCAACAACACTTGAATTGTCGAATAATAAAAATCGACACCTTCTACATTTGAATTGAACTAAATCTTTTGACGATGCTGATAAATTAAATTGAGCTTGAGAAACTGTATTTGTGCATTTGTTGATTTCATCTGGAGAAAGTAAGCGGATAAATTGTTTGTACTCATCACTTTTGTAATCACCACTACAATTCATGTTGAAATATATCTCTAATTGTTTCATGAATCCATCATTTGGACATATAAATGACTTTTCCTTAATTGTCTCAATCGCATCGTTTGGACCAACTTTAAAATGTTTCATTAAATAAGCCGTCAAAATAATTCCACTTCTTGATATTCCAGCAAGACAGTGAACCAATACTCCACCAAATTCAAAATTTATTCCAATAAACGAAACCATTTTTACAAAGGAACTTAAATCCAACTTAAAACGATTCAATTTTTAAAAAGCCACCAAATTTTCATCGAAACAAACCAAACTCAAATTCTCGAATTTCTAATTAAAATACATCAAAAATCCATTCAATTTTAATATTATAAATTAGAGCTGTTATTAAAACAAATAATTAAAAATTTAGTAATTTATTTTAAAATATTTTTAGTAAAATTTATTTTTTATTAAACTTTTAAACCCTTCGAATTTTTTTTTACACTTTCAAAAGTCACATTTAAATTTTATCAGATATATTATTTAATTTTCAACACTTTTATTATTTATTTTGTTTTAACATTTAAATGCTAATAAAAATTCGAATAGCATTGTAAAATTAAAATTCTTATTTTTAATGATGAAAATGTTCGACTGATGTGATAATTCTAACCAAAAAACACTTTCAAAAATTCCTTCAGAGTCCTTAAATGCATTAGTGGGAAAACTAGATAATGAGCCCCTATTATTGTCTCAACAATAGTTGTACCGAACTCAAGAATTCTCATTGTATTCAAATAAAATCCTCGAAAATATTTAATCTAAAAATATTTTTTTCAATTTCGAAGCTTACGGCAAAGCAATTCTACTCATTGACAAATCGTGCCATTTATGAATGCCATTATTTCGTTTAATGAGTTGGCGAAATGAATTCCCCCATTTCTTAAAAAAAATAGACAAAATTTCCTTGGAAGAAATGATTTTCTTTTCATTCATATCTGGACGTTATTAGGATAGGTGACTTCAAAAGAAATTCATGAGGTTGCCTACGACTTTCAATCAAATTGGAAATGGGCTAGTGCCAACTCATTTATATTTAATAAACAAATGCAACATAAAAGTGTTTTTTATTTTTATTGAAAATCAGTAATAATAGTAATAATAATAATAATAATAATAATAATAATAATAATAATAATAATAATAATAATAATAATAATAATAATAATAATAATAATAATAATAATAATAATAATAATAATAATAATAATAATAATAATAATAATAATAATAATAATAATAATAATAATAATAATAATAATAATAATAATAATAATAATAATAATAATAATAATAATAATAATAATAATGGTAATAAAGTTTCATTGTAGTAGCATTAATTAAATGTTAACCAATTAAATGATAATTTAAGCCTTTTGCTGTGAAGTATATATTTAATAAAATGAAAGATTTTTCAACTATAAAAATAGTCCTTTTCAATTTCCTGAATTATTTCCTAAATTTATTATTATTATTATTATTATTATTATTATTATTATTATTATTATTATTATTATTATTATTATTATTATTATTATTATTATTATTATTATTATTATTATTATTATTATTATTATTATTATTATTATTATTATTATTATTATTATTATTGCTGATGTTGTTAATATTCATGAAAAAGCTGTGTTCTGTATCATTGCCTGTTTCCCAGACTGTATTATCAATAGATGCAATGCATATAATGGTTAAGGCAGACAATTGAAACCTAAAAGCATAAAAAATGTAAAATAAATTCAAATCCCTCCCTAAAAAATCGTTACATGAGTGAATTTAAAATTCGGGCGTGCAGATGAAAAATATTTTCCATGAATTTCTGTAAATTTATTCGAGCAAAGAAAACATTTCACGTTCTTTTCGACGAAAGAAAATAATAAATTTGAGTTTGAATAATATAATAATATTAGTCAAAATGTTTCTCCTTTTGTGAAGTGATTGTTTAAACAAATTCAATAAAAATTTGTTTAGTTGAATTGAAAATCCCCGCATCTCTTTTCGCGTCTGTTTCGTGACACATTCACAAATTCCTCACTGTGGATCGCTGAATAAATACGCTGCCTTATCTTTCCCATTCCATTTCATGTACTTTTTTCATTCGCATTTTCTGTGCCATTAATTCTGTGTTTAATAAATTTTTTTTCATTTTTTAAAAAAAATTTGTTTAAATTAATACTTATAAAATCTTTATTGTAATTCCTTTCTTTCAGTACAAATTGTTTGTAGGGATAACACTAACCTAAATAAATAAAATATTAACTCAATATATTTTTTACATTCTCAAGAAATTTCGAAGCAACCCGGATTAGAAAACTTTTAATAGCAGTTTTGGAATTTATGTATGAATTATGACAGTCTTGCAACTTACTTTGTGGTTCACCACGTATATCCTTTTTTTCTGGATTCACTATTAGCGATTGTAGGATTTCATTTGGTTTCTAGATCGTCTCATTCTCTTGAATATTCAAATATGTCAAACACCTTTGAGACAAATAATAATAATAATAATAATAATAATAATAATAATAATAATAATAATAATAATAATAATAATAATAATAATAATAATAATAATAATAATAATAATAATAATAATAATAATAATAATAATAATAATAATAATAATAATAATAATAATAATAATAATAATAATTTAGGAAATAGAACACCCGAAAGAAAAAAAAACTTGATAATTTATTTATAAATCTAACTGACATCTGTCTTATTAGTTTGTCAGAAGTTTGGAAATTTCACGCATCATTGAAGGGGTAATATTGAGGCACAGTCATGGTAAACAGTTCGACCGTGTATTTCCAGCAGCGTGTTTATTTTAATGGGATTTTTAAATGAATTTTTGAAAATTTCTCCCGATCCTCCACAAATAATTATTCAAGGTCATTAGACATGGAAACTTTGCCATGGCAACCATATTGAAATAAATTATTTTTGTTATCGTTTTATTTAAATTTCCCTTAAATTCTAGGATTTGTTTTAAATATTCACTCTAAAAATAACTGTGAATAATAGAGTGAGTGATTTCTAGTTTTTGTTTTAATAAACCTTCTTTCATCTCACGGTTGGAAATCCAATATAAAATTTTCCTCGGATAAAATCCCGAATTGGAAAATCACAAAATTTATCATTGGGAAAAATCAGTTTTTATTGCTTTTGATTTGCCAGAAAATCATTTTTACGAATTTTTTTTTTGGCAATTAAGATTTATTCCCAAAGGGAAAAATATTTTCGGCTTTGATTGAGCATTGTTTTCTTCCAAGAGAAATTAGTCCAATATTTCGGTAATTTTTAATAATATATCAATAAATTAATTATTTGTTTTAATTAGAGAATTATGAAATTATGTAGGATAAGTTATTAAGTTTAGATTCATTTTTACATATATCACAACTTCACTTCAGTTTTCGAATGTTTTAGATCTCTCTTTAGAGAAACTTCTCTTTCTCTCTTTTATCAGTTGTGTCAACCCTCACTTTATTAACCTTTTATTATGTTATTTGAACCCAAGTAACCATTTTGATCGAAGTTGCAAGTTCTTATAATACCTACTTAGAATTATTGTGATAACAAAATATGGTCATCAGTATACATGTACAACAAATAAGGACAGCCCCATAAAGCTCTTTAGCAACCTTAACCCGGGTGATATAGAATTAAAATATAACTATTAAAACACAAAAATATTGATATTATTATTTATATAATGCATTTTTTATTCATCATATACACAATTTAAAGTGATAAATATTCTAAATTTTATTTATTTAAATAATTCTCTTCTCAATAATATTATTCAAACAAATTTACCACAAGTAATTATTTCACCGTAGTAATGTATGATTAAAGAATTCAACGAACAATATCAATTAAACAACATACCCCGGCCTACCAAAAGTCTCCAGTCAGACAGTTATTTACATATTGCAGGTTATAATGAACGTTTGCAGTGCAAATATGAACAGCAATGGGAACAAAGGTCACCAACACCTTCAACATACTGCATGCGCACATGTACACACGCGCTCACACCAGACACACAACAATTATTGTTTAAATAAATTTTTAATAATTTCGATTAATTTAATTGATCATTTTAATTAATCTACTTTATAATATTTTAACTAATTCATTTCTTTAGTTAATTTCCAAATCTGTGTTTAATATCAACTTATTTTAAAATTCAATTCAATAAAACAAAGTTTTTCATTTATCGATCGATCTCAAGCCCCGTTAAAACAAAATCGAATTCATCATGTTAAAAAAATATCGAAAGAAAAACATTTTTCAACATAATGATCGATATTGAAATATTTAAAATAAAATTTCCATTTGTTTGTTCGGTTGAGTGAATAAAATTTTATTTTGTTTTACCAATTTAAAACTGCACCTGAATGTTTATTCTTGATAGATATAACTTTTCTTTGGGAACTTCATATAAATATTTGACATATTACAGGATTTTTAACTTAACTTAATCCCATTAAAATTTAATTTAATCCTTTTAAAAGTTAATTTAATTCAATCATATATTAAAGTTTTTAAAAATTTTTAAATTACATACAAAAATAAACATCAAAACATTTAAAATCCAAGTTTCGATTTTCGGTATAGATTTATTAAAACTTCTCTTCTAAAAGCTTTTACAGCAAAGGGTCTCGCATGGTTAAACAATCATTTTCAGAAATTTTAGTAATCGTATTATTCATTGCTTGATCAATTCATTTGAAGTATTAGAGTTGCAATCCTTTATATGAGACTTCCAAATTTTACCGGGATTAAGTTAAACTTTAAAGGGCTTAAATAAAGTTAAAAATCCTGTATGATGACATTTATTTGTAAACAAAATAATACAATTTATTGTTATAAAATTATTTTTGATTTGAATCCCACATAACATTTCCTTTGCTCTCAGCGTGGGTCTTCAATATGATTCTTTCAATCGACGTCCAAATAAAAGTTTGAAATCATGTCAAAGTCATAAATTATAGTAAAAGGATTAACACAAAATCTTTCTACGTACTGTCTTAATAAAAAAGGAAGACGATTGGCAATGTTCCCAAACATTTGACTTATATGATCATGGCATGACGTAAAACTTCACAATTTTGTTTGAGTAATATGAAATATGAATTCAATTCAATTCAGTCGTAATATTAATAATAATAATAATAATAATAATAATAAAAATAATAATAATAATAATAATAATAATAATAATAATAATAATAATAATAATAATAATAATAATAATAATAATAATAATAATAATAATACATCTTAATTTGTGTACCTCTGCAAAAATATACATAAATTGGAACTGTCAAAACTTTTCACCAGAAAAAATTGTCAAGCCTTGCACATTCTATACTATCCTACCAACCGAGTATTATTTACATTATTCCTAGCAGGCGTTCCACTTACATTCGAGTTGAAAGATAAACTTTCCTCTATCCAAACTGACCAGATTTTTATTGTCAACAAAACCAAAAATAATTTTCATTAAATTTTGCAAATGTTTGGATATTCACATTGACATCAACAAAAAAAGTTGGCCACCACTGCAAATCTGATTCAGAGAAGGGTGTTGAAACAAAAAAAAATAGAAAAACAAATGAAAAAAAAATAACCGACTTGTTGGAAAAATGAAAACTAAAATAGAAACAACAAACGAATCAGAGAGCCGACAATGAAAATGTGTCACTAAAGGAAAGCCGTATGAGAGATATGAAGAACCATTTCTTATGAACAACTTAATGAAGGCTGTCTAGACGTGAGCAGAAATTAAATGATCAAGTTTAGTGTTCTTATTAACAATTGATGGCAGAAATTATTTCCCAACTAAATTATTTTTCAGAAATTCAAACAAACAATTAATTTGATGCAAAATTATAAATTTAAACAAATATTGAAATATCTTTCAATTTTATTTTTTTTTAATTTTTATAATAATAATAATAATAATAATAATAATAATAATAATAATAATAATAATAATAATAATAATAATAATAATAATAATAATAATAATAATAATAATAATAATAATAATAATAATAATAATAATAATAATAATAATAATAATAATAATAATAATAATAATAATAATAATAATAATAATAATAATAATAATAATAATAATAATAATAATAATAATAATAATAATAATATATTATTATCATTATTATTATTATTATTACAAAGGGTTCAATTTGATAAAAATTTAAACAAATTTTAAACAAATAATACTTAAATTTAAGAAATTTAAACAAAAGAAGGGAATTTATTTAATTTCGTAGATTACATTTAAACAACTCGTTCAATGGTGAATTGTTATGAATTATTTAATTTCATTCATTCAATCATCCCAGATGGAGATAAAAATAGCTGGCAGATTCATTCATTGAATTTAATAAAACAAAATTATTGTTATCGTCAATCCTAAACAACAGTTAATTATTTTCTGTCTCTTTGTTTGTTTCTCTCTGTTGATAAATTTGCTAATATTTAGACTTTTGTTTTTCTCACCGAAGGTCGTGATGGTCTAGGTAACCACTGACATCGAATGGTTTTTAAGGGGGATACATTTTTTTACGTTCTCTACAAATACGCATTCACCTCACGGCTGTCAGGTATTGAATGCCAATTTTAATATCCTCAAGGGGTTTGTGTCTTTGATAGTACCCGAGTTGCAAATAAAGACTGATGGTAATAATAACATTTTATACTTTTTCACTTTTAATATCAAATAGTATTTGACCATAGGTGATTTGTCATTCAATTCAAGCATGACATTGATGCATTGTAAAATAACTATGTAAAAAATATTCCGCGATCCTTCATAATTTCCAATTGATAAAAAAAATAAATATTCAAAACGAATTAAATTTAAATATTTTAACACTTTTCTGGCCCTTAAAAATATAAAATATATTATTATTATTATTATTATTATTATTATTATTATTATTATTATTATTATTATTATTATTATTATTATTATTATTATTATTATTATTATTATTATTATTATTATTATTATTATTATTATTATTATTATTATTATTATTATTATTATTATTATTATTATTATTATTATTATTATTATTATTATTATTATTATTATTATTATTATTATTATTATTATTATTATTATTATTATTATTATTATTATTATTATTATTTTGTTTATTATAGATAGATGCCAAAGTCAGTTATTCTCTCATCGTCTATTAAAAGTTGCAGCATACGAAGTCTGCTTGTTAAAAATTCATTCTATTCGTATCGTTTATACATTATCATTATATTTCTGTCGTCATTTCAGTTAGTGTACATATCATGCGTTAATCCGATCAGTTTTACCGTTACAGAAAATTGTCCAAAAGACACGATAATTGGTGATATGAGCACATATCGAAAAGGTTTCGAGAAGTCTTCAGTAAACATTAAAAGAATCTATTCTATCGAATCAATTGGTAACGAGCAAGTAAAAGATCTGTTTCAAATCGACTCGGCAAATGGAGTTATTAGAGTCAGTCAAATCGTCGACAGGGAAGTAATATGTCCCCAATTGAGCGCTACTTCGGGAACGTGTAGTGTGACTCTTTTGGTAACTATTATGAATGATATTGTTAATATCATGATAATAATCGTCGACGAGAATGACAACCCTCCTCAGTTTGCAAATCCAAACATCATTATTAATGTAAAGGAATCAACTCCATTAGGAACGCATTTGTATTTAAAGCACGCTACTGACCTAGATAGCTTAGATAATGGGATAGGTGAATATCGCTTGACCTCTGAAAAAGTGACTAATCCCTTCTCTTTGAAATATAACCATTCTGTCATCTATTTAGAACTAGTTCATATCCTAGATTTTGAAAGTTGTGATGCTTACCAATTGACTCTCTCCGTATGTGACATAGGAACACCAAAACATTGCTCAAGTCAATTAGTTCGAATTAACATTCTCGATGTCAACGACAACTACCCAATTTTTAAAAAGCAGAAATATTTCGCTATCATCAACGAAGACCATCCAGTCGGTAAAATGATTCTACAGGTTTATGCAACGGATTTGGACTCTGTCAAATATGGATTGGTCAAGTATCAATTTGCCAGCACAAACAATGAGGCGAAACGATGGTTCCAACTCGACCCGACAACAGGTCAGGTCTTTTTAATTCGACCTCTTTCAACGCAATATAAAAACTTTAAATTTGTAATTGAAGCCCGTGACAATGGACCAGTTCCAAACGTCAACCGAACCTTGATCACGATTCATGTAAAGGATATCAATAACCATTACCCTGACATAAAGATCACCGAATCCACGTTCAACGCGAAAATAGTTAAAACCGGCCCTAATAAAAGTCTCGTTTCTTTTTATGAAAATAATCCCCCAAATACGGATATCATTTTTATTGTGGTCGCTGATAAAGACAGCGATGAAAATGGAAGGGTTCAATGTTCGATGGAACAGTTCAATTCTGATTGGCTAATAATGCTCAAATTCAATTCTATAAATAATAAAGTAATTTATCGCCTTGTTGCGCTATCATCAGCCAATTGTGAATCAAGGAAAGAAATAACAGTTGTTATAAGCTGCTCAGATTCGGGAGAAAATCCCAAGTCTTCAACCCACACTGTCATGATTCAAATCTTAGATTTAAATGAATTTCCAGCAGTGTTTAACAAATCCTTTTATAGTTTATCAGTAAAAGAGAACACAGTTTCCTTTAACTTACCATTACCAATCCATGATCAAGATTGTACATCAGATGTCGTTGTAAATATCACTGATTTATATGCAAGATCCCATTTCCGCTACCTTCAAGCAACACAACAATTGGTTTTGTTTTCACATTTAGATTTTGAGACCAAGTCTTCGATAAACTTTTCCATTGAAATTATCAATAAAGGACCTCATATGATCTTTCTCACCTCAACTACTTCTTTTTTTATAACGATAATAGATATTAATGACAATGCTCCAGTATTTCTTGAACCGACTACATTCCATGTCACCGAAGACATAAAACCAGGATCCAATATTGGAAGTATTAAAGCGAACGATTCCGATGAAAACTTAAACAGCATTGTCGTGTTCCAAAAAATTAACGTCTCCAATAACAAAAGAGGACTCGACAATTTCCGAATCGAAAGCGATGGAACTATAAAATTAATAAAAGAGCTTGATAGAGAAAAGGAAAATTTGTATTATCTCCCAATTTTAGCAACAGATCTTGGTAATCCAGTTCTATCAACGACCGGAACGATTACAATATCTGTTCTCGATGTCAATGACAACAACCCTCAGTGGATATTCCCTATCCAGAATGACAACAAAATAAATGAATCCATCTACACGAGAATTGGGACCATCATAACTCGACTCCATGCCATTGATGTTGATGATTTATCCCACACAAATATCACTTATCATATCATTAGCAAAAATGCTAAATACTTTTATCTCCATCCTCTAAAAGGTGAACTAAGTTTCCTAACGTCTCCAAGACAAGGAGAACATATTTTAGATGTGGTAGCCATTGACAATGGGATCCCTATTAGATCTAATCAAACAAGATTATTTTTATACATTTCTGACAAACCAGTAAATGATGGCATAGGAACAGATTTCCTTGCATCAAGGAGTTATTTCACTTTGGTCGCAGTTGTTCCAATAATGATTCTTATCTGTATTTTAATGCTCATTTTGTGTCTTTTACTCGTTGTTCGTCGACGAAATTCTCGCAACAAAAATCGCCGAACTCAAATCAACAGTAAAACTATGGAAAGCCTGTCTCGCAAGCAATGCCATATGTCAAATCCTAAGGAAAAACTTTTACAAACGAAAATCATCGACAACCAACAAAACCAAAATATCGAAATGCAGCATAATATCGATACGTTGGACTTGACCCAGGTAAATAATATTTTATTCATCATCATCATCATCATCATCATCATTGGAATATTGGAACATTGAAGTACACTCATGACCTTGTACCAAAGAATTAAAGAGCATCTAGATCCTGGGGGAAATCCTTGGTATAAATACATCCCCATCAATGTCAACCAAAGAAGGAAATAAACAATATTTTAATAGAAATCTTAGCCAATGAAAACATTCAAAAGAAAAATGTCAGATTTAAAGAGGCAATTCTCATCATAAACAGACGACCAACAATCAACACTAAATATGAGATCAATAAAATTATCAGTTTGCTTAGTTGTTATTGACCTTGAGAAAATTTTCTTTTAAAAAAAAATAATTAAAAAATAATAATAAAAAACTAGATCAAATTTTAAGGAAGAAAACTTTTAGAGATCAGTAGAAATAAAAATCAAAATATAAGGATTTTTTAAAATTTTTAAATTGCGTATGTAAATATTTATTGGAAAATTAATTTTTATAAATATTTTATGATATTATTTATGAAAAGAAGTTTCTTAAAGCTAATTATAGAAGCTTTTAAAGCTTTAAAAAATTTTATTGTTTTGTTTTGAATTTTAAAGGAAATTTAATTCGAAAAAATTTATAAATTCTTCAAAAAATTTATTTTTAACCAATGAAAAGTAAGAAAAAGGAAATAAAAGAGAAGATCAAAAAGCATTTGAAAATAGAAGCAACGCAATTCCAGGAAATTGAAAAGCACTATTTTATAGTTAAAAATTCTTTCAATTTATTGAATATATACTTCGCAGCAAAAGGCTTAAATTATCATTTAATTGATTAACATTTAATTATTCACTTTATATAACAACAATAATAATAATAATAATAATAATAATAATAATAATAATAATAATAATAATAATAATAATAATAATAATAATAATAATAATAATAATAATAATAATAATAATAATAATAATAATAATAATAATAATAATAATAATAATAATAATAATAATAATAATAATAATAATAATACTAATAATAATACCGAAGACCTAATTACAACGAAGTATTCAAAATAGAAATTTAGAATGAATTCGTATAACAAGCGGAATATTTTCTCTCCCTTTAAAAAATCTGAATTACGCTGGTTAAATTGTAGAGAAAATCACAAAACGATAAGAGACGAATTCTCAGGCAAATGAGAATATGGTCATATTAAAGAAGAAGAAGCCATATACAAATTTTTTCATTATTATCATCTAAAACGCACGATTTACGAATTATTTTGTTATCTTGATTGCTGAGGAGGACAACGGATGCATTTGCTGCTGTTGAATGTCGCCGATAAGTATTCTCTCTTGGTACTAGGTTTAATTGCTTCATCACTCGACCGACCTAGGTGGCCCCTAATTGGAACATAATTAATCCAAGGCAAAATTAATTATTTACTTTTGCACTCGCATTTGGATTTGGGACTCGGTTTTATTTCGACTGGAAATGCCTGCCAACAAGATTGAAACTTAATTGAGGTGTTGGGGAGAAATGTTCGAGAACTGCCAACTTTTAATGGAATAATGATGATGATGATGCTGATAATAATAATAATAATAATAATAATAATAATAATAATAATAATAATAATAATAATAATAATAATAATAATAATAATAATAATAATAATAATAATAATAATAATAATAATAATAATAATAATAATTAGTTTTTACATATTCACACTTATCCTTTTATTTTACCATTTCAATATATGAGTAAAAGGTTTCAAAAGTCCTACGCTCCACTGATATATTTTGAAGATCGACTTTTAGAATAATAATATTTTTCCACTTCAGATCTTCACTCTTCACACATAAAACTAATATGAGAAAGCTTATAATTTATTTTTATTTTATCATGATCTTTTAAAATGATAACCATGACAACGACAGAACAGTTCAATTGTCCACGAGAGACCAAGAAGAGATTTGTGAAAAAGAGAATAAAACCTAGTCAATTAAACCTAATCAGTTACATGACTTACTAATTTCCCTTTCCCAATATGAGGTGTTTTCACTTACTTTGATCCTCCTTCTGCTATCTGTACTCAATCAAGAATTATCAAAATAAATTTCTAAAAACAAAATCACAGAAAAATCAGGTGTTAAACGACAAAAGAGATAAGCGAATATCAATTAATTAATTAATTTTATTCAAATTCAAATAAATCTCTGACAGATATAAACACAACATGGGATTCACATCCTCATTTGTTTGGTGTTAGGATTGAATTTGCCCCTGAAAATCTCATTCTCAAACCTTGACAAGATCTTTTTTTGAAGTAAAGATTAAAGGAGACGAAAATAAATTCTAAGAGAAAATTTGTTTATGAAAAATAAATTTAATTTAAATTATTTTTATAGATAAAAAATCGATTTTGTTTATTTTCAAAATTAATTGAGACTTTCCCAGCGAGACTTTGCTAATGAATTCAAATATGTTGTGGGAAACCTTTCAACGTGTTGTAGGGGAATATGCGAAAATTCTGCAAATCGGAAATTCTAATTTCCATGCGATATATAAATATATATATATATTATTTTGTTTATTGGCATTGAAATATTCTCCCAGTTGCTATTTCTCAGGTTGTCGAGAATAATTTCATTTCTTTCCAATAACATCCAGAGAACATTAAATATTGGGATAATAATTATTTTTCTTTTTTATTTTAGATAATTAGAGGACAGTCATGATTGCTGCTTATTTGCTTTTTTAAAAGCAATTTTTCAAATAAAAAAATTAACACGAACCTTCGAATTCAGGCACCCTGAAGGTATCACATTTAAAAGAATAGACCAAGCTGATGGGAAAAATAATTAGATCTATGATGACGTAAATTAGAACCCAATTATGATAGATATCCTGTATTCCGAATGTCATTTTACAAGACGCGTGCCAATGAACTATAAAGCGTTCCGCAGTTGCAATCCAACTCCTCGTGGGTGCCCTCGCTCTTTTTATTATAATTTATATTAATTAATTGCAATCCAGAATATTTTGCAGTTTTAGGAATATTGGGATTTGATATGCTATATCCATAATAATAATAATAATAATAATAATAATAATAATAATAACAATAATAATAATAATAATAATAATAATAATAATAATAATAATAATAATAATAATAATAATAATAATAATAATAATAATAATAATAATAATAATAATAATAATAATAATAATAATAATAATAATAATAATAATAATAATAATAATAATAATAATAATAATAATAATAATAATAATAATAATAATAATAATAATAATAATAATAATAATAATAATATTGTTAAAAGATAATTCCTCATTCCAACCCCCCCCAATTTCAATAAGGTCTAGTTCATTAGGCACTAGAAATCTAATTACACATTCTAATCGAGAAATTTGCATGTTATATAATATTGCTTCTTCGATTTAAGCCTATTTTAATTTGCACAACGGACATATAGAATTTTCATTTTTTATCCCGCACTTATATTATTTTTTATATATTTTCGCTTTTTCAGACCCCAAATTAAAAAAAAAACAATTTGAATACCTACATTAGATCTCCCATTCATTTTTCATAAACGATGTTAGGTGCAAAAAATCTTTCTTTATTATTAATTTTATTTATTTCATATAAATTATATTCTAAGTCTTTTTTATAATCAAAACCAAACTGGTATCCACCAATAAGGGCTCGGTAAAGTAGCAAAGACTAAAACTCAGTTAAATCTATATCGAATCTTATATTAAGTGTTTATAACTAGATTCTAAAAACGGCATATAGTGAGATAAAAAAGATGTATGGACAAGCTGGAGATATTTTCTTTTTTATCTGCGCTTTGATTGTTTGCGCTGTTTTCCACCGCACCGTTTTTCCGCGCTTATAATTGGGTAAAAAATCAAAACTAATACATTCATAATCATTCATAATTACATCAATAATTTTTAAATCATCTTTAAAATCATTCATTAATGAAATTTTAAACTCAGAAGGATTAGAGAATACTGAGATCTTAATCTCCTGAAAAGATTGTATTTTCCTTTGGCTTCTGACTGTATATGATTTATTTTCATGTAAGGACGTTAACGATTGTTCACTTGAAAGTACTTTTTGAATTTCTTCCATTCTTGTTATGACTTTCTTGGTTTTATCCTTTGATTTAATTTCTCTTAATTTTAACTTTTTTCGTTTCCATATCTTGGCATTTTGCATAGAAAATAACATTAAATTTGGTTTTGTAAGTTTGTGTCATAAAACTTTTCAACATGCATTTTTACTTTGTTGATAGATTCGTTATCACGTCATACCCGACATAATCACCTTGCACTTCTTCATGTTTCTACATTGGTTCAGTAGAAGGAAACGCTTTGTTTTAGCTCTGAAGTCCTGGCGTGATCGCCATGTTAGAAAACATTATATATTAATATTTATTTACGAATTTCTAAGCCAACTCATGTAGCTTTAGTATTATTTATAATATTTCTAATTGAGTAATCTAGAAAAGGGAGTATTATTAGTTTAAGCAATATTATTGGTACAAATCATATATTGTTGTTTAATATTAAAATAATTATATAATATTATATAATTAGTTTAATATAAGTTATTATTATATCAACTTACAATTATTATTAGTATAATTTATATATAATAGGAACTTTTTTCAATTTTCACCTCTGATTTCGTTTTTTTTTGACATTGTATTTATTAAAAAACTGACAATGAATCTGAAATACTGATTCATAGTCCATTTTTTTAATAAATATTATAAATACTATAAATACTATATGTATACATAAAAATTATTTAAAAATTAAAATTAATTAATTAAGTAAAGTACATAGCTAATTTATGCTCGTTAGCGAGGTATTCAGTAAGAGCAGAGTTGGAATATTTTTCATAAAAATTCAGTTGGTGTGGGCAAATTTCCCAACTGCCGTCTCCGCCTCATATCTGAATGCCCCCGAAATTTGATGATGAAATTAATCAGCACTCGCCACGCATTGAATCGTATGTGATTATACTAATTCACTGGCCCCCAGGCTTTCTAAACTCATTGAAAAATGTTTCCTCTTAATAATCTATTGATTTAATTGAAAATTAAATTAATTTCAATTTTATTTTAATTTATTTGATATTTTTCGATTTGAATAACAGAAAATTTATTGAAAATATAATCGATTTTATATTTTTTTATTGAAATTCATTGAAACCAAATCTTTGAATACAGATCCACTATACTTGCATATAGATAGTGGAGAAATAGAGGCCAATGCTTATTCGTACATTAATGTTCTCTATAACCCCCAAGCACAAAAAGAGACCACGCTTCATACTTCAATATATATAAAGGTTTTCTTCAAACTATTAATGGAAAGGGAGTAGAAAATCATTCGTTAATTATCCAAGGATACATATGGACATCCTTACCCTTTTCACAGAAAACTCACAATCAATGCATCTGTTCCATCTTACGTATATACTTCCACCATGCCTGTAATATGACAAGAGACTTTTCAGCAAAATTATTTTTTGCTTTTCTTATAAGATTAAAAGAAAATATAATTAAAGAAAATGAGTATTGTTTTTATTGAATTGTGTTAAATATCCCATTCGATTTATTTCCCCAAATTCTAGTAGTTAAAGATTCAAACGAATCCAGTGAGATATTCTCAGTTAACTGCGAAGATTTCCTGGCGAGGATCAGAGATTGATATTGATGATTCTATGAAAGGGGAGATTTTTTATGATTAACACTCATCCATCATTAAAATGTTCCGAAATGTCGGAAATGAGGATATTGAACAATGAGAAGGGAAATTTTAATTGAGATTGCGAAATATTTTCAATTTCATAAATTTTTGTCTCTTTATTTCGGTTTATTGTTTTAATTAGGGAAATATATCTGCCTAGTTTGGATGTCTTTGGAAAAACTCAAATCCGATGATTAGAACAGTACAATTTTATACTGCTGGATTCTTTCATGACTCTGGAATAAAGACGGACGCAGAGTACTACCACCGTAGGTTATAATTATACAGGAAAACTATTAAAAACTATATATAAAATAAGAGATAAGAAGGAAATTTAGAAATAATTCGACTATTGCATGATTGGTTAACATAAGTTTGAAGATATGAAAGGAATATATACATCACACCCTTCACATTTGTCAAAAGGTTTCTTAGTTAAATCCTATTAATAACTATTCCTTCAACCAAGATCAAAAGTTTGTGTTTCTCACCATTTCACCTTCTGACCTTTTCATATATGGGAGTACGAAAGGCTGTATTTAGAGATTTAAGTAATTTCATAAAGTTTTTAATAAGATAATTCTATCAAATAATAATTAAATACCCTTTTATCATTAACATTAAGAAAATAGAAGAAAACTGCCCTCATAATATAATTATAAACTGTGTAAAAACCTATCCAACATTATCCCATTACTTGAAATAGTAGTTATGCAATTAACCCTCCCCCTTTGTTATCTGTTTTATTCATTTTGATGTCATGAATAGTATTCATTTTTTATGAATTAGCAAAACATTTGAAACAGTTTCACATGCAATTGAGTTTTTATTAAACTTGCCTCCAGTTACAGAATCATTCTGCGGACCGCAATTTATTTTTTTATCCCATTATGTGCTGGCGATTTTACTGCCGGTTGTATGAAATAGATGCGCAACCATCCCGACTGAACGAATTCAATGAAAGTAATGATCCCCAGAGATAAGCATTATCCTGACAAACAAAAGAATCATTTTGCCCACTGATTATTATTATTATTATTATTATTATTATTATTATTATTATTATTATTATTATTATTATTATTATTATTATTATTATTATTATTATAAGGACATTTAATTAACTATAAACTAATTACATAACCATATCATTATGATGTCGATATTTGATAACTGATGCGAACATATTTGTGTGTGCAATGACATACAGTAAGTGTGCATGTAATATGTATCAATAATACGGCTTAAACTAATAATACTCATTCTAGATTATACAATTGAAAATAATATAAATAGTGTTACAATTGCATGTTCCGGTTTGGAATATCTTAAATAAATACTGTATAATAAATGTCTTCTTCTAACATTAATAATTATAATTATTATTATATTAATTATTATTATTTTCATTTTACCTTTATTATTTACGTCGAATTTCGATGGAATCTAATGCCCAAAACCAATTAATAAAATTTATTTGATTAAAACAAAGTCATTTCCAAGGATAAATCTATTGTTTTATACGCTAGACGAAGCCATTGCCGAAGGTGAGTTACCAATGTCTTGTAACGAATGACATGGATATGTGCAGTGCTGATTCTGGGGAAGGGGCTAGTGAAGACGATATTAGCAATTATCTCATGTTAAGTGAGTCGTTTTATATGTATACATTTAATGAATTATTATTTTATGCAACGCTTATCATTTTTTGGAATTAACATTCGGGAACACAATTTCATATTCTCGTTCACCTTCTGCGGCGATCTTTATGATTATTATGTACGTAAAAATATCTAAGCTTGCTACGACTCCTATCGTTTCAATTGATGAATATATTTTATTCCTAACTTCTATGTAATTTTCGGCTTTTCCTACCTTAAAAATTAAAACGGTTTTCTGTGTCTATTTTAATTTTAGAAATATCCCTCTAGTCATATTATTCAAGACTTCAATTAGTAAAGGTGATAAAGATTTCAAAATTTAACCTCACTTCACAATCAATATCTGACCCATTGCATTTTGAAAAACGTATTTTGGGGACTTCTTAATGACCAATATATTTTTACAATTACAATACATGGTCAATCTGTTTTCTTCTGCAATATGTTCTATTTAGTGTTCTCTTTCTTTGCAGAAGAGTCAAGAACTCATGGATTTAAGTCAATCTCTTAGTACCAATTTTCAATCAACGTGAATTGAAGAAATACAATAAAAAATCTGAGCACTTACTAAAGTAGCCCAGGAAGCTAGCTCCGTTTGAAAACGGCGTTTGGACGACATTGCAGATTTTATCCCAAATATCTAATCAGAATGTAATAATCAAAATAATTTAACCTTATAACAGAATTTGAGTATAAGATATATTTTGTCAAAACTCCCAACCGGTAAACTCTTTAGGCCTACCTTTCCTCTACATCCTAGTTTCAGCGATTGAAAGTCCAAAAGCCAATTTGTCTATGAAATATTTTAATTATTATACTGATAATATTACGTTTAGCATATCTCTAACCAAGATGGAGTAAATGACATCTCATAGAACAAAAAAATTTCCTGATAACATGGTCTTACCTTTCTACTTCACATATCTTTCGATGGAATTACCTAAATTATTAAATATTCTTAAAAATATTAATAAATTAATTAAAATTTAATTAATTAATAAATTGTAAGAATAAAATCAAGGTAGAATAGATGAAACAAACTGAACAACATCTCACCTCTTCCACTCCCCCCCCCTTAAAATTTCTACCTGAACTAAATGAAACGGCACAAAAGACAAAACCAATTATTGCATTACCTTAAACATAATTGCAGCGCACCGTGAAATTAGGATCCGCCGATCTGATAATAAAAATTCCTCTGTGCAAATTACCGTTGATGACAGCAGGCTCGATTTGGCTGTTGGTTATGTGTTCACCTCGGATTCGTTATGTCACAACCCAACTAAGGACGACGATGATGCAAGGCAAGGGAAAAAAAGACGAAGAAAGATTATATCTAGTTTTGATTGATTTCTCCCAGATGCACAATTATGGCGTTCAAAATGGGATAATAATAATTAATTCGACCAACGAAGCAAAAACATTTTATACTTTCATGAAAAAAAACTTGCATTAAATTCTATCAAATTCCATTAATGAATTATTCATCTGCAATGACGGAGTCGTCAAGGAAACACATTTTGAATTGTTTGTTTAAATGGTGCATGAGTAATAATAAATATAATTGCAAACTAGGAAAATAAAAGAAACGGAAACTTTGTTATTTCAATTAGAATTTATATTCTGTGAGCTCTACATTATTATTATTATTATTATTATTATTATTATTATTATTATTATTATTATTATTATTATTATTATTATTATTATTATTATTATTATTATTATTATTATTATTATTATTATTATTATTATTATTATTATTATTATTATTATTATTATTATTATTATTATTATTATTATAAATAGTTAAATAAACACGGAAATTGAGTTATCAGAAAGCGCACTTAAAACAATCGTTTTATGATATATTTCGACAGTTTTTTAAATTTTAATAATTTATAAACTTTTAAAAAATTGAAATTTAAAAATTATTTATCTTAGTAATTTAATAACAACAACAACCCCCATGCCAACCATTTACAACCCAAACTATTTAAAAACATTTAAAACACAAGTATTCGCTGCAATTTGCTCATTCATTTTCGGATCCAATGACTTTATCAATAACGCTTCACAAATAAAATTTTAAAATCAAAAATACCAGTTTTACTCTTACAGCCATTATTGTGCTCGCTAAAATTGATCAATGGCTTCAGGTGACAGAGCTCTTGCTAAAAATTTGCATATTAAAAATTATAAAAATTATAATAAAATATTATTATAAAATCTACAGTTTTTCTATCCAACCTGTCGAATATATAGTAAATCGAATTTTTGAGTGGCGTTTTCTTAATAATTTTAATGATAATTATAATAATAATAGTAATAATAATAACAATAATAATTTTAATAATAGTAATGATAATAATAATAATAATAATAATAATAATAATAATAATAATAATAATAATAATAATAATAATAATAATAATAATAATAATAATAATAATAATAATAATAATAATAATAATAATAATAATAATAATAATAATAATATATTTAATATTAATGTTTATATTTTTGTTTACTCATAAGTTATAAGAAATAGAAAAGGATTTTGAGAAATGATTTTAATGTCTTTTTTGATAGTTGTTTAAATCGAGATAAATATAATCTCTTGGTTATATCAATATGCTCCCTCCCAGTCTCCAAACAGTTTCCTGGAGAACGAGAATTAATCAATAGAATAAGTCACAATAGAAAAACAAAAAAAACAGTGAAGGAAACAGTTGTTGGTTGCGCTGCAATGAACGAAAGTCTTCTATTGGGACATTATAGCAGCTTGCCTACGTTTGGCCATGTTTCGTGGCTCCGTCTTAAATTCCTCGATAAATTCCTTTGGGTAAAAATATTAATTCTCTTAGATGATATTGTCTCAGTCAATAGTACATCAAAGATATACAATTTAAGTTTTGTTTGAATGGTAATAAATATTAAACAGTTTAATTGGAACGCTTCATCATACTCATATCAATATATTAATAATTTTTCTTTTCATTTTCTCGCAACCTCAACAGTTAGCGTTGATATTTTATTTCAAAATCGGCGTGGTTTAAATATTATGGGGGGGAGCGAAATTCTTTACCAATGTTAGTGCATGAAAACATAAAGATAATTAGATAGAATAATTACTGTACAAATTGAACTAGACTTCTATTTCAAGTAGAAAATTTCTACGTTGCGACTCTAATTATAACTGCCGTGAATGGAGGCAGTGGGAATTATTGAGAATGATATTTCCCTCTTTTCTTTTCCCTGGTTTCGTTTATTATGAACTGCTTGTGAGATCACAAAATGTCAATCTTGTTCTAAACAGAATAATGATATTTGTAGTATTACGTGAGACTCATTTAATAACGAAGACAAATAAAGAATGAGAATTGTTAGACGTTTCCTGACAGACGAGCTGTTGCAGTAATGAAAGATTCATGACACTTTTAATATATCTATTTATAAAGAAGAAAGTACAGCGTTATATTATTTTATGCAGACTCCTTACAATACTGGGAATCAAATATTGCTTGACTTGATTTCGCGGGAATCTGGTCCAATACGGAAAGGTTTAGCATAAGTGTAAACGTCAATCCAATATTGTCTAGGTTTGTGATACTCCTATTATAAGTAATATATTTCTACGGGACATTACATTTATTCGTGTAAAAGATTGCCACATAAATTCAATAGTTACAAAAACATTTACTTGGCATCCAATGAATAGATAAACTCTCCTCCGAGCGAGAATGGGCCCTAATCCCTTCCTGTATATAACCAAAGTGATCCTTTAAAGTCACAAACGGGTTACCCTTTTTCTGCTTGTTAAACTCAGTTTTTCATGCGAAATATCTCACGTTATTAATTATATTCCTCTTGTTTGTTATCACATATTCAACTAGTATTTGAAGAACAATGAAAAGGAATGGGAGAATTTCATTAGAAAAGTACAAATTTCAATTACAATATCAACTTATTTTTCATTCCTATTGTCTTCTAAATTATCGTGAAAACATTTCGTTATTGTTTATTTCCCTGCTTGGGATTACATTGAAATTCATGTACACAGTCACTTGTCCCCCCATTGTTTGCCAGAGGTAATTTCCCATTCGTTATTTCACTTATGAACTGAAAAGGGGAAATTATTCAGTCTGCTATGTAAATGGAAATATGTAAATTTATACATATCAATGCAACACGACTACAAGTGTAAGCGTTTTGACAGATTTGCATTGAGGAGAAAACTGTCCTCCCAACCTCCACGTTAACCTTGATACGTGTACACAAGAACAGACAGCGATTGTTTTTGAATTCTAATGTTTACTCTTTTGAATGATTAAAATCAAAAACATTCTTTATAAGGATTTGAAACATTTCCTGTACAATTTTCATTTAAATCTTTCTTCTTTGATATTTGTTTGAAAGAACTAGAGAACATCAAATGTCTTGAGAGGAAAGTAAAAAATGTCTCAAGGAAAATTAGTTTCTTTTAAATGTAAACAATTTTCAAATAGGCTGAGAAACCTTTTGGCTTATCTCTTAATTAAGTCATTCCTGCTGTCAAAATAAGGTAGTTTCTAAACAGCTGTCAGAAAAAAAATAACAAATATGGTAGAAGACATCCAGTAGCCTATAAATCCTAAAGTAATAATGAATTTGTTAGACGATAAATCAAACGAAAGGCACAAGGGTATGGTGGAATTTATTTAAACAAGAAGAAAATACTATAGACTGGTGGATCATGGACATGCAAGGGTCCACTCAATATTTGAAGCAGGTCGGATTCTGAGGGTAACTGCTGATATGGAGAAGGTGAAATAAAAGTATTTCAATTCTTACGCTGTCATTCAGAACCAATTACGCTTTAATAAGAATTGACATAATTTATAGGAGTCAAGATATGTCAAGTTCCTTATTAAAAAATTAATTCACGAGAATGTCAATAATCAAGGAAATTTGTATACAATTCCCATTGTGTATTAGTGCGACGTATTGACCTTTCTTCTAAAACCATAACAAACAGATACCATCCCTCGAAGGTCTATGTCATCATAGTCATTGTCATGGATTCATACCGGACAAGCCAATTATGTCATTTCTAATGCTTATCCGCATTGCTGCACATGAATTTACAATACTCAAATTTCTTTACCAAGTTATTAAGGCTTTTCATTCATGCATCAATAATTCTGTCTTTAAATTATTCAATAAGGTTTAGTTAAATCTAGCCTTCATTGATTCTGCGCCACAGCTTATATATCATCCATATATTTTAGCCTTCAAGTGTACCCAAAATCTTTCAATTCTTCTTATAGGTGGAGCTGTGGAAAGATTGGTTTTCTATGGTATAGCATGCATTTTTGTTCTTTGATCGCCAGTTTGGAATGAATTTTGCATAATGGCAAGAAACTAGATCATGGAAAAACTAGAAACATCCGTGTTAAATGTTACGAGAAAATCTTCTAAATCGTTTTTAGCAGACAAAGTCATAATCCAAAAGTTTATTATAAATACAATATTGATTAATTTTTTAAAAAACTTCTTCAACCTTGAATTAAATACTTTCAAAATAATATATCAAACGAATTTACTATTTTAATATTTAAAAATTAACATTCAAATTTTAATATTTATAAATTAAATTTTTAAAATTTTAAAATATTGAAATTTAATTTATTAATTTAATAATTATTTAAATTAACAACAACAGTCCATACAAATTAATAATATGGATACATACAATATGCAATACATATGCAATACATACAATATAAAAAATATTATTTAAAAACATTTAAAACACAAGTATTCACTGCATTCTGCACATTAATGTTCGGATATAATGACTTTATCAACAACGCCTCACAAATCACACGTTCACAATAATTATTGAATTTTTTTAATAAAATTTTAAAATCAGACATATATATTTTACTCTTACAGCCCTTATTGTGCTCACTAATATTGGTCAATGCCTTCTGTATATAATGTTCTCGAGCTCGAATACAGAGATGACGGGAAGTCTCTCCAATATATGTGGCATTACACCCATTACATGTAAACTGAAAAACGAGATAAACAATTCGACCGGAGTTTTAGACATATTAATTAACATATTGCGTACTTTGTATGAATTTGACACAATCCTATAGTTTAAATTCCTTAACTGCTTTCTTATCTTCCCTTTATAATCTTTAAAACCTTCTGAGTACCGCAATAACAATACAAACTTAGGCTCATCATCCTTAGACACGCTATTTAATTTATTTGATTTAAATAAACTTCTTATGCTTTAAATCTGAACATAGTAGGCAGAATTTTGGGATACAATTAATGTAAAGTAAGATTCGTTATCAATTTCGAAATCTTGTGATTTTCCCACAAAGATATTTCAATCGCAATTCCAAGATATTTCTCTTTTTGAAATTTTCTTTCAGTTTTTATAAATGGTAGAATTATTACAAAGAATGTCATGTATATAAGATTTTGATGGATGGAACCTTGAAATTTTTAAGGCTTGGTGATGGCTTTGTTGCTTCCTACAGATAATAAATAATATATAAATCATTTATTCTTTTGTTTACCTTTGACCTGTTTTTATTTTATTTTAAACAATCATTAATTTTCTGCCTAAGATTTATTTTTTCTATGTATCACAGATTTTCAGCACTTCCTTTTTCAAGTGTTATCGAATTATTATGAATTTATTAATTTTCTTTATTGATTCGATTTTAAGTAAATAAAAATGTAACTAATTATTTTTTCAAAAATATCAAAAACATCGATATATTTACTGATTCATAGTCAAGCTTTTTAATAAAGATAATGTCACAATCGAAAAGAAAATAAAAATAAAGTTCGTATAATTATTTTTTTATTTTTTAAATTTTTAAATGTGATCTCGTCTCCTCATTATATATTTTTATCGGTCTTTAATAAAATTTTATTGAAAATACATAAATTTGTAATCATAATAATTAACCAATCAGAAAGGAATTTAAATTAAATTTAATTTTTTCCTAATGAATTAAAATAATAATATTTGAAATTCAATATTTTTTGAATTTTATTAATTTTTTATGAAAATATATTTTTTTAAAAAAAAATTGCATTTCATGTTAAAAAATGAAAAAAATAGTAGTAGCATCTGTCATCATTCCTACGTGCCAAATTCCCCTTGTACGGCCAGCGTTGATATTTCAGGTTCTTCAATATTCATTTTCCGGTTTCTAGTTAATTAATTAATTTAATTAGGTATTATTAATTATTTTCATATTTCTTATTTCCTATAATAATAATATTAATAATAATAATAATAATAATAATAATAATAATAATAATAATAATAATAATAATAATAATAATAATAATAATAATAATAATAATATAATAATAATAATAATTATAATAATAATAATAATAATAATAATAATAATAATAATAATAATAATAATAATAATAATAATAATAATAATAATTGAAAATCATCAAGTATATTAAAATATAACATTGCAATGTATTTCGATCGTTTAACAGCCTTCTTCAGGCGAGGAATCGTATTAATAACAACTAAATGAAAATAAGAATATTCAAACAAATTAATTGATAAATGTGGGTGATAAAGATCATGGTGTTGCTATAGGCTCTATGGTACAATTAGTCTATTTTTATTTCCATACAGAAAAGCGACTGATACTAGTCTTTATACTAATCCTGAGAGCTTTTATGAATATAAATACAAGCGAAATAAGGTGAGAGGAATAGTTTTCCGTGCATTGTCTTTATCATCAACGTTTATCAATTCAATGAAAAGAGTTGTGTTGCTTCTTAAAAATGGATATTATAATTCTTTTCTTGAGTGTATGACAAAAGATACTGGAGATAAAATATTTTATTTATTCCTTACTGTATTTCAAATTTTAAAATGACTTTTATAATGATATCATTCAAAACAATCACCCGGATAAAGCACATGCATTCTTTCACAAGTGCCACAAAAGTAGCTGGTTTCTTTTCCTATAGGAATTATGGCCTTATGGTGGGTTTCTAAATTCAACAGGTGAGGTACCAATCTACCTTTTAGACCATTTCGTGTTAACAAAAGTCTAAAGTAGTAGATTTCTGTCCCATCAGTTAGATATTGCAACGCACTCTTATAACATTGGTATCATATGAATATATTTATGAATAAATATCTAATAATTTCTTTAATTCGAGTACAGGTCATGATCTCAGGTGGATGAGAAGAATTTTGTGTCTAGCACAGCTCAACATACGAGACAAAAGGGTTAAGTAATAAGTGACACGACAATATCTGTGAATAGGTATAAACTTACTCCTACAAAATTATACAAAATAAAAAATAAAAATAAAATCTAAATCCAAAAAACAAAATTGGCCTGCGATCTCCCACAGCCTCTATGTCAATTCATCAAAATCATCTGCCTGGTCAACTTGAGTAATGAATTAAACTAATTAGTCCCTAATTTGGTAATGGGAATTTGTTTTCAACAAGTTTGTCGATGTCATTGTTATTTGACAACAATACCGGGGATGCCAGCCGAATGTGGGCCAGGAATGGGAAAATTATCACTGAATTTAATAGCAAGATTGATGATGCCAAATAGGTTGAGGTTTCAAATTGAACTAATTGTGATATATATATTTCTGTCACCCATTTGATGGCCATTGCAGTTTTCCAGCAGAAATGAATTATTAACAACCCGATAAATTGGATACGGGAAACGGGGAGGGGGCCGATAATATATTGTTGAATTATTATCAGATTCCAATAGAAAGAGTTGGAAGTAAATAAATTACGCTTGAACTCAGTCGAAAAGTGTTTGGAAATTATGGAGAATATTAATAATTTCGAAATACGCATCAGTGGCCAATTTTTCTCAATGAATACTTTATCAACAAAGAAAACTCCAATAGGAACTAAAGTTTTCTCACGACTTTCAAGGAATGTTATGGGAATTACTAAGAATTATTTATGTTCCAAAAACGTAAAACTTCATTAGACGTATAACAATGATTGTAAGATACAGAGGTCTTGATTCTTGAGTTTGTATTGCAACCTTCTCACATCACTAGCCAGTGAATAGTAGTAGTAAAAGTCTATGATTCCCGGAGTAAATCCGATCTTGATCACATCTTTCGCATCTCGAATACCCTAGACGAAGGACTTTAATTTTCTTTAGTCAGGAAACACTTTTCTATGAAACTCGCGCTTAAGGTATGGAACATAAAGACTCAAAGGTGTCTCCTCTATTATAATATTCTTCAAATTATGAAAAGAGGTCCAGATTTTCTTGACATTTTTGCATTCGCTTTTCTCACATCTCTGCTGTCAAGAAAGGTGGAAAAGATTTACTGCCTATTTTTTTTGATTTTAATGAGCACCAGTCTTTTTGCTTTCATTAAGTTTAGTTGACAGTTTGTTATTATAGGTTGAATTATCAGTGACCTTCTACTCTAGAGAAGTCATAATACCTTCATTTATGAATACACATTCCAAACGGTTTCCCCTTAGGTAGGTGTCATAGATTTTCCCCACTTCAAATATTAAAATGAAATTTTACACCCTCTACTCATTTACTATTTATCGCCGCTTTTGAAGAGTTACTTACAAGGTTGCTTTAATTTCAGAATCGAACGACCAATACCGAATGGGTGGGTGTAGTCAGCATTGTTGCTCGCTGCTTCCAGAGAATTCAATTGCACATTTCATTTGCTCAACAATAAATCATCCAATGCTCTACTCACAGGCCATGGAAACTCTGACCACCGATGATCCGAATTCATATCTCATATACAATACCAAGTGTAACACGAACATCCAACCGATTCCCCAAAATACCTACAAGATGTCCTGTCTGAGTCCTATGTGTAAAAAACTCTGATGTTTACTTTACTGATTTTGTCCTAGAGTTATTGAGATCAACATTTCCTTTTCAATCAGTGAAGCTCATTCTTGATGACTGGGAAATATCAGTTTTCACGTCTGTTTTGATAAGGATTATTGATAAATAAATCTTATTTTCTGAAATTTCCTCTGAGGTTCTGAAAATACTGAATACACCATATAGAAATTAATTAATTAATAATACAAAATTAAAAAAAATAATAATAATATTATTAATATTATTATTGTTATTATTATTATTATTATTATTATTATTATTATTATTATTATTATTATTATTATTATTATTATTATTATTATTATTATTATTATTATTATTATTATTATTATTATTATTATTATTATTATTATTATTATTATTATTATTATTATTATTATTATTATTATTATTATTATTATTATTATTATTATTATTATTATTATTGTTATTATAAAATTGCATAAATTGTTTTAAAAGTGTCTTTTTGCCAATGACATCTGCTCATCATCTTTATTTATTGGATTGTATTATAAAAATATCCTAAGTCAATCACCTTTTTTTTAATTTCATAAATTAATAATTAATATTATTTAAAAAATTATTTCCCGATTATTTAACTGTGTATGTCAAATAAAAAAGATTAAAGTTCATAATAAAATTAAACGGATGGCAAATATTTACTGATTAAATAGGAGAATATAACAATAAGTTCCCTACAAATGTCAAAGGAATATTAGATCTGTAGGGACCCAAAATAGAACATGACAACTCTACCGAAAATGAATTGCATTAATCTAGAAAATTGCGTCAAAAAAGCAAAATAAAATAAATGAAATGAGGGGCCAGAATGATATTATAAAGGAAAGATACCGACTTTTAATTGAATTTGGGTGCAGTCAACCGAGGTTAATTAACTGTACCGTAACGGAGGCTGGAATAAAATTCCCAATTTATGATGAAAGGTCAGCTGGGAATTGCGAAAAACAAATGAAAAGAATTTGATTGAATTATCCAACTTGATTAGAATAAATAAATCCCGGAAATTAGTGCACATTTTTGTCAATAATTAATTACTAGAGCGAATTGAGTAGTTTTGGTATCGGGTCCATTTACCAAGAATTGAATGCTCTCCGTGACGGAGCCCGCCACACTCATCAAATATCCAAAACGTTCTTCAGTTGAAATTTTTCTTTAATGTGAAAATTGTGTTTTTTCATTTCTCGGCAACCTGAAACCGATAATTCACCCCTTTCACCAACACTGCAATTATTACCCCGAGAGGAAATTATATTAATTATCCAAGCGGCATTATATTTTCTTGAATCCCATCAAAATTTCTTTTTTTAAATAAATTTTTGAATATTCATTTATTATTTGTGCTTGGTTCAAAATTTCCAATAGGGAGTCTTTGCGTTTCTATAATTTTGATTATATATTTATTTGGCAAAATTCCCTTACTAAACGTTACCAACTTTCTCTAGGATGACCATAAAAAGGTATATTTTGGAAAATTATTTATCCCGAATTAAAAACCTTTCATTATATTATATTTCAGGAAATACCTCAAATATTTTAAGGGAAAATTTGAAATATTGGTTAGAATTACACAAAATTAATTACAATTAATTAATTGAATCGAAGACGAAAAATAAGTTTATTATTGGATTTCAAATCTTATGTAGATGGTGTTCGGATTTTGGTTATGAATATATATATATGTTATGGGTGCTATGCCACATACATTGGAATGACTGTCTGTCATCTCCGTTCTCAAGTTCCTGGTTACTATTGACTGAAGGAATTGATTAATATTAGTAAACACAATTTTGTGAAAAATTTATTGAAATGTTGTTTGATTTCAACTTTTGTAAAATTTAAAAGTTTTAAATTTTTAAAACTTTTATAATTGTTAATGTTTGAATTGAAAAAACAGAATTTTATGAATTTTTAACGAAATTATATTTAAAAAAATAATGAATTAGTTAATTAGTTTGTTTGCTTTTTAACATTACACTTTCCGCAATATCAATTTTACATTTCAGAGCATCACAGCAATCTTGTTCTTCTTCTGTAGAAATTTCCAATGTGCTTTCTTGTTTTACTTTCTTCATAGAATCTTTAGTGTCTTCGGCATTGCAAACTTCTAAATAATCCTCAAACTTAGACTGTGCATTTGGGATGATATAGAAGTGTGGCGGTTATATTGCAAGAGTGATATATTACACTACAAGCTTATTTATCTCAAAGACCTAGTGAAAGAAGTCTCATTTTTGATTCAGCCTTTGGTTAGTACCATAGACAAGACCTGTTAAGTTTTCGGCAGCTTTGGCGCCTTTATACCATTTAAAATTTTATATAAATAAACAAATTTCAAATTTTTTTTCTATTAAGACCGCACAAGCATTTCTTTTTAAAAATATTTCTAAAATTAACATACCTTTTATTAGATTTATTTTGTTTAAATGAAGCGACATTTAAAATCATATAATCCAGTTGAAAAGTGCTTGTTAATTATTATTTTTTAAATTTAAAAATTTTAAATTTAAAATTTTTTAATTAAATTTTTAAATTTTTAAAAAATTTAAAAATGTCAAACACGAAAGAATTGAGATTAAATAATAATCCAACTGACACAAACTTGGTAAAGAAATCGAATTTCCTATAAATATTTATAATAATTTTGGTTTGTGTTTTTTACTATTCTTTCATCTTTCAATCAAAATTAATTTTTGGTCTTTTAACATGAGTTTCCTTTCAACAAATTTTCCCCTTTTAATTAGCCAAATCTTCCAGATTTTTGTTACGAGAAATTGCGAGAAATTTTAATGCAAGTTGGGCTTTAAATGGTGAATCTAATCAAAAAACGGAATTGAAAAAAGAACGCGAGGGATTAAATGGTGTTCTGAATGAAAGATACATTCATCGGATTAAGAGGATGAAGAACAAAGTAATGGGAAATTTTCCCTCCATTGTCTAAATGCGATGTTCAGGTAAAATTCAGATCAAAAAATTAATTTCTTCATTTTATTTGTAAATATATGAAATAAAAGAAAAATCTATGGTTTTGTTTTAATAAGAGAATTATAATATTTTGTTATTAATGGTTAAATGAATCTTTTTTTCGATTTGAATTTAATAATTAGAGGATTTAAAACGATGGTATGCGGTGAAACGCAAATTTCCCTGTCCAGAAAGAGTTTGGAGGATATTAAAGTAATTGCACGTTTTGTTTAAATTGAATGTTTGAAGCCATGACACTAGCAGGTCTAATACATTTTGATGTTTAAATACTTTGATTTTTGGTTATTAAACATTGAAATCCTCAAAGTTATTAGAAAACAAGTGTAAAATTATGAGTTGGTATGTGAGATGTTTTGATATCTATTATATCTGACAGTTATTTTATTTAGAACTTTGTTCATGAGAGTCAGTACGGATGGTGAGTCGATGCAATTCTCAGATAAAGAATGGAAAGGTGACCTCACCCAGTGCCAGAAAAATACGTGATAAAGGCGTTCTAATGAAACAAGGTGGAGCATGAAGGCGCCGAACCAAAGTGGAATACAGGCGGAAACTATGAAAGGGGTTGGCAGACCCAAAGCGTGCATAATTTTAATTGTTTCATGTCCAGTATGATTGGATTTAACAGAAATATATTTTACTAATGTCGTTAATATTATTTTATGAGTGTTGAATGAAATGAAATGAATTGAAACGGAGGGATCTACGACCAACACGGAGCAAGAGGGAATTAAATTTAGAGGGAAAATTTTATTATTAATATAATAATAAGCATATCACAACTATTTCATTGCTTTCATTAATTGATTTGATGAATTCATTTCGTTTCATTGGGGATTCTGAGCGGATCTCAACACGGCATTGCAACAAGTTGAGGTTCATCGAGTAAGAGGTATGGAAGCTATCAGGTTCCAACCCAAGGTCAGGAAAAAACAGAATCAGTTAATCCACAACTTACAAATGCAAGCCATCCAGGACCAGACAGAGATCCGGCCGTTTAGGATAAAAGTTCACCAGCTAGCAGCCCAAAATCACAAGAAAAACATCGATCAGTACGTCACGACTCAGTCCACTCAGCGGTCGACTTGGGCAACTCAAGTGTGGTCTTTTGAAAAGTTTTATTTAAAACTAATTTAAATTGTTTTTTTGTAAAGGTTTTCTAGCGTGAGTTGTCTTGCTATTTTAATTTCTTTATTTTTTTCCCAATTATAATTGGAGTGGTAAGCACTTTCTTTTATTTTTTAATAATTTCATCCTCAGTTTTTCGTTTGCCTGACATAATTTGACATAAAATGAATTTAAATTAATTCTTATTGTTTCCTCAAAAATTAATTTTATTGAAAAATAAAATATTTTGTTTTTTATTAAATTTTTTAAAGAAAAATTGTTGAAAATTTGAAAAAAAATTATCTCGGATAACACTAAACAAGGTTTCACCAGTTGTAAGCTATAAAATTTTAACAAAGGTCTCGTTCTAGTTTGGTAAAAATAAAAATAATGTATTGATAATTTATTATAATTTGAATTATTTAATTTATAACGCAAATAGACAGTACATACACGCATACACACACGCATACACACACGCATACACACACACATATGTATGCAGATTTTAATTTCACAATAATCTTTAAACTATTATGCAATGTCAATTGTAATTGTCAGGGCCGTAACAAGGCATTATTGCGCCCTGTGCGGTTCATATTTCTGGCGTCCCTCAGCACGCGAATTCAAACCTTAAAAAATTAAAAATGATTAAAATATGAATTATTAATTAAAAAATGAAAGATTTAAACATTTTCTTTTCAATGATTTGTTGTTTTTATCCAAAGGCCAATTTGCAATTTGCATAATAATGTCAGGGTGGCGATTTTACAAAATACTCACCTAATGCACGCTAATGGACCAGTACAGCCAGTAATGGTAAAGATAAGATAGGCTAGCTAGAGTCGTTTTTCGTGCATGACATGTGATAATTTTTTTAATTATTCATAATTTTTTGGTAACACTAAAAAAATTTTACATCCCAATTTTGTGGCCCTTTCAGATGTGCGCCCTGTGCGACTGCATCGCTCGCACCACCATTGTTATGGGCCTGGTAATTGTAATCAGTTCATAAATAATCAGCATAAACCATGAATTGAAAATGAAAAACGTTGCTAAATATAAAATTAAATGTCTATTTTAAATTATATTAAGAAATGTTCAAGGACATTAATAGCAAATTTATTTTACAATTTCCTTAACATGAAGCCAATTTTTGTATCTTGAAAATTCAGGAAAATATGTACCGAAAAAGGATAATAAAAATCCAAATCTCATGGATAACCGGAATTGATATAATCTTGATGGAGTGCCGGCCAATTGAAAGGCAAATGAAGAAAATAGCTGCTGGCTATAATGGCAGGGGCGATGGCAGTGCCGGTGGCGGCTGCGGCTTCGGTGGCGGCGGATAGATCAGATAGTAAAAAAAGTACAAACCAAATTTTAAATGATGCTAAAATTTTATTTAGTCTCATTGAAATATTCCAAGGAAAAATTAAATCCTTTAATTACTAGTCAATTATCCCATAGAACACAAATATGTGGGTGTCATTTTTCATTTTTTTGTTTTCTTGTTTTATTGTATTCATTAAATAGTCGAGTTAAATATTTGATTTTTCCCATGTTTTTCATTTGGATTTGTAGCAATTTTGAAGGAATAGAAATAAAGGAATGATATTAACTGATCTCAAGTCCTTTTGCTTTTGAAATAGGTTTGTTTGATTTCAGTCCAGCGTAACAACGAGGGAAAGATTAACGTATGTCAAACGGCTGTTTGAATTTTGTGAAAAGAAAGAAATGTTAGTTCATTAATAACTTGAACATAGGAAATTTGCATTTTCACAAATGTTTATCCAGGTGCAGGATGGGAAGCTGATTGGAGTTTCCAGTTCATTTAACTAGGCTAGACACGCAACAGGATGAGCATTTTTGATTTGTTCTATTTTAATGTTGGGATTTCTGTTGAATCATATATGACCTGGAAATAAATAATTATTATAAATATTTTATAATAATAATAATAATAATAATAATAATAATAATAATAATAATAATAATAATAATAATAATAATAATAATAATAATAATAATAATAATAATAATAATAATAATAATAATAATAATAATAATAATAATAATAATAATATAAATAATATAAATAATAATATAAATAATAATAATAATATAATAGTATTGAATATAATTATTCTATACTTTAAATCCTTAAGTATATACATGGCATAAAGGAAGTCTAGTCGTTTAATGTCGCCTTTTTAATGCCTCTTGACTGATGAAAGAATATGCTTCAATTCCACTGTTCAAGGTTGTGTTCTCAAATCACGCTTTTTTGTCAAGAATGGACATTTGGAATGAATCAACATAGTTTTTAACATTCTGTCAAAGATATTTTCAATGAAAGGGAAAGATTATCGTTTAGGGAAAAGAATCAAAGCAAAATGAATTATGCCGATTTTAAGAGGGGTGGCTAAAGGATTCTATCCAAGAAAATCAATATCTAAGAAACATTTGATTTTGACTGAAAGTCGGACACGAAACTATTTACTCACGATTTCTTTTGGGATCTTGTTCATTCTTACACAACGTCAATCATCAACAGCAATTATTCCATTTACTCCAGACTGACAGTGAGCAGGATTTGAGAAGATAGTCTTTAAAAGAGGTGTTTATACATTATTAAAGTATAAATAAAGATGTATAAATATGAAGTTCTAATCATTCTTTTAAACTAAAAGGTCTCTAGGCAAATTTCAAAAATTTTTCAATGGGTTTCAATTTTTTAGTTAAATAATTTTATTATCAAGGCCTCACAAGTAATAATATTTTAATAGTTTTTGATATCCTTATATAACATTTTAAAATCCGTCTCTCTAATTTGGCATTACACTCATTACAAGTAAAACGACATTCGAGATCAGTATTTTAACCAAAAAGGAGTCATATATTTACAAGACTTAATTTTAACATGGGAACTTCCAACATCTTTTAAATTATAATAATAATAATAATAATAATAATAATAATAATAATAATAATAATAATAATAATAATAATAATAATAATAATAATAATAATAATAATAATAATAATAATAATAATAATAATAATAATAATAATAATAATAATAATAATAATAATAATAATAATAATAATAATAATAATAATAATAATAATAATAATAATAATAATAATAATAATAATAATAATAATAATAATAATAATATTAATAATATTTGCTCCCTCTGTCCAAAAATGATAGTACAGTTGCATTTTAGCCTTTTCCCCAAAATGATTGTCAATAGAGAATATAAAAAAACTGTACGGTTTTGTAAACCCTTTTACAGTAAAAACATATTAAATAATTTTATTTTATTGATTGAACAAATAACAAAACTACATTTTAAGTATCACTGTTACGTATAAAAGAAAACGATTTTTGTCAAACTGGACTATCATTTTTGGACAGAGGGAATATTATTATTATCATTATTATTATTATTATCATTATTATTATTATTATTATTATTATTATTATTATTATTATTATTATTATTATTATTATTATTATTATTATTATTATTATTATTATTATTTATTATTATTATTATTATTATTATTATTATTATTATTATTATTATTATTATTATTATTATTATTATTATTATTATCATTACTATTATTAAAATTATTATTGTTATTATTATTACTATTATTATTATAATTATCATTAAAATTATTATTAATATTATTATCCCAATCATCACCCCACTCATTACCAACGACAGACAGTTCACAGAACCATCCATCAATCATACATTTCAATTACTACTCCTCATAATTGCCGTAAATTTACCATTGCATAAAAAAGAAAACAGAATAATTGTTTTTCATTTTCTCCTTCCTACTCTCCCGTAATAATTATGTGAGTAAGAATTAAATTTTTCTTTTTTGTTTTTTTCAATAATAGTTTAAACGTAATTAATTATATTTCCCTATTTTTTGTTCGCGGTTTTCATTAAATTAATCAATAATTCACACTTTACATTAATCACTTATTTTCTTTATTATTATTATTATTATTATTATTATTATTATTATTATTATTATTAT
>CAUHTR010000973.1:0-95613 GCA_959609185.1 Schmidtea polychroa | reverse complement strand
NTTTTATTAATAAAAACGATATAGCTGGAACATCCATACAATTCAATACTGATATTATCCATTTTGGACATAGTCAACTAGATTTCTCTCGACATCTCTGAATTTCGACATCAAATATGACCGGACGAAGTATTGATTGGGGTATCAATCAACTTCAACATATTATTGTGAGAATTATCAAGTTTTAGATATTGAAAACAACTAAATGAATATATAAACCTTTCGGTGCAAAGTATATATTGAATGAAATGAAATAATCATTGTCATATATTGACAAACATCGATAACGAATCAATTTTATTTGATTATTCATTAATTTAAAATAGAATACAAATATGATAGGACTAAATAATCAATAATAACAACTCTATTAACATATATTTCTGCAATACAGCACATCTAAAACACCGAGCCCCACGTTAGATTATTCATAACATCGACCTTTGATTTCACTCGTTTTACAAAACCTAGAAATTCCAACTCCATAACAGCATTGTTAAATCGACACCTAAATGGGAGTTAATGATTTACACCAAAAATATATGACACTACTGAGTCATTTTTGTTGGAGGTGAATCAGGATCATTTTCTTCTACTATTTGAGCAAATGCCTTTCATAAATAACTTCATATTAAAAAGACTTTAAAAAGGGAAGTAAAATCAGACGGGGTTAGAATGGAGAAATTTTTTCAAAGTCAAAACTGCATCATAATCCCTCAAAGCAGAATAATATTCCAAATAATCAATTACACATATTTTTATAGCAAATTGCAGCAAAATTGCAGATATTGGAAGTTAGAAGAAATAAAGTATAAAATTTTAAGGAATATTAACAATTATTTTACAAAGTAAAATTTAGTGACTTGTATGATAAGGTTCTGGAACCTAGCGCCATTTACGGTACAAAATATTTGTCTTTTTGTATTTTTGACCATTTTCCAATAAATATTTGAACAAGTCGTGGTCAGTAAAGTTGTAGGGCTTGTAATTCTCCATATTTTACAAAAAGATAATTTCCAAATATCTCAAATAATCTTTTTCTAGTCAAGTTTCTCTTTTTGAAAAATTAAATTTCTCGCTAGAAAAATCTTGAAGAGATACAAAATTTTGTGGTCAGCAAAGATGTAGGTGACGTCACCCTCTATATTTTAGTCAAAATATATTTTTGAAAATCCTAAACTCCCGCCCTACAGTGAGATAAAACAAAAAAGTAAAAATTCACTATTAAATCAATATTTGCACTTTTAATCAATAAAATTTTTAAAAATCAATAATCGCGATTTGACCTTGACAAAATGGGGGTAGGGGTCTCTGTTGCTAACCAGTGCATGGTAACTAATGGAGGCGTAAGGGGCTCACACACAACCTACTATTCAATATTACATAATCACTAATTAAAATAGCTTATTATCCAATAGAAAACAATAATTATTGAATGAAAACCATTTTAATTCAATATTAATCAATGGACTAATGAAAATATTACATAATCACTGATAAAAACAAAAAGTCATTGATTTAAACAAAATTTTTATATGAGGGAAGTCTTTAAAAAAGTACCCCATATGAAGGTATTTAAAAGCTCAAAGTAGTCAGAGGGGACTATGATAACTCATCTGCAAACGATTGGGATATTTTCTTATTATTTAGTTGGTTACTTATTAGAATTAGTAATTGATCGATGAGTTATCGCGCATATAATTTTTTATGTATATATTGTTTAAAAGTATTGATTATGTGAATAAAGTGCAAAGTGGAAATTATTACTAAAAAGGTGATTTTCTTAGATTTTAATATTGCATCCAGGCATGTTCCACGAAAAAATTTCTTTTCGATATAAATTTCGATTTTTTAAGGAATAATTTTTGGAACATTGGGAACCTTAAAAAAAAGTTACAACTTCTTCGGAACTTAGTAAATTATTAATAGATTTTAAAATATGTATCGATAAAATAATTGGTACAAAATAACAAGGAATCAATATAGACACCAACTTGCAGCCAATCATAAAGATAAATCCATCTCGGGAAACCAATGAGCTGCGTATATAGAATGCAGGTGTCAGGGAGCTTGTTGCTGATCGATTCCAGGGAGTCGAGTCGTAAATTTTCATCCTGTTAGTGGGATATAATATTGATATTAATCAAACTCTGTCTATACGTCAACAAATGCATAAGGATACGAAAGCCCCTTTTTCAAATTTTCCCTAATTGATGGATTGATATTGATTCGGAATGTTTCTAAATTATCCATGAAAAATGCTTCAATGCCAGTAAGCTTAGAATAGTGAGGCAGATGTTGTTTCAACCATTCATGCAACCAATTGCAGAAATCATGCAGAAAATGCTTCTGTTTATTGGCGTTTCTGAATATTTGCTGAAAGTACACAATGAGAATTCTGACACGATGATGATTTTCTATAATACTTCTTTCAGATTTCTCCGACTATTTGGAATAGTAACAGGAACTGACTCGGACAATATTTCTCCAGCTGTTATTTTGGATGCCAATTTCAAAGAATTTTCAATAAAATCTGATAAAATTGGGCAATTTCTTTTTCATTGGATAAATTTGAATTAGCGAAATTAATTAATTCTATAATTTCTTCATGTGATAGCGTCCTAATTTTGAAAATACACACATCAACTCAGTTTTCAACTATCCATGAAGTTTTATGAAACTCCAAATTTTGCACTTTTACTACGTGGAAGGTTTTAATAGTCATTGCAAAATATGGTAAAAAGCCTAAGAGTGAGGAGGAAACAGAAAATATATAGATAAAGAATATAGATTGCAACAGACAGGAAGTCGTAAAAGGGAACGTCGAAATTATATTACAAGGAATCTAAGTTTGAAGAAAGGATATGATAATCATTCAAATAGAAATAGAGTGAAAGGTGCAAATTTACAGATAGAAAGACGAAAACATAAAACAAATTTGTTTTTCTGAATCTGTTAGGTTTTGAAAGTGTTGATAGTATCGCAAAATGGATTTTTTAAATAAAAAAATTATTCGATTCTACCTGTCAAAATTTATTGAAAAATGCAAGTAAAATTTTAACAAATATAATTATACAAATTTAAAGAATCTTTCTCATTAGATATTTCAAAATGATAAAATCAAGTTCTTTCGACCCCTTTAGAGTCCGAATCCACACTTTGAGCACCGCTGATATAAAGCATCAATAATTTCAAAGAATGGCGGAAAAACAATTGCAAAGAGTTTTAATAGGT
Organism: Schmidtea polychroa; assembly: GCA_959609185.1. Classification (NCBI taxonomy): domain Eukaryota; kingdom Metazoa; phylum Platyhelminthes; order Tricladida; family Dugesiidae; genus Schmidtea; species Schmidtea polychroa. Next base: position 92,379 of record CAUHTR010000973.1, on the reverse strand, counting down.
TAAAATAATTTTCTTCAATTAAATAATTTTGTGTTAAATGAAGTCAATTTTGCATTTAATTAGTTAAATAATGTATTTTTTCCAATTAATATTTTTGTTTGCCATTGAAAACCACTGATCAATGTCTCAGTGTAATGAGAGGCTATGAGAAGATGAATAAGAAGTCGCTGAATGAAGCCAGAAAAATGGATAAATTGAGAAAGCGCAATAGGAAACGATAACTTTTATTTATTCAATAAAATTTTCAAAGAAGAACAAATCGCAACCGCCTAAAAAGAAAATCAAAAAGTGAACTTGCCTGGAAGTGATTCAGATCGAATAAAAAGGGAGCTTTCGGAGATAAAATGAGCAAAAACAAAGTGCAGCCATATGCTTATTTGCCATTAAAAACCACTGATCAATGTCTCAGTGTAATGAGAGGCTATGAGAAGATGAATAAGAAGTCGCTGAATGAAGCCAGAAAAATGGATAAATTGAGAAAGCGCAATAGGAAACGATACCTTTTATTTATTCAATAAAATTTTATAATTTGATTTTATATTTTCAATAAAATTCTTTTTAATTTTTTTTTTCAATAAAATTTTATCGAATTCATTCGTAGTTTTATACGGTCTTGTTACATTTATATCTAGAAATAATTTTTTCCAAGAATAAATAACGTTTATAAGCAAAGCAAACATAATGTCAGTCTTAAAATGATTTTATTGTGGAAGTTAGCTCACAGCCCCAGTAATATGTTTATAATAAATTATTGAATTATATTGTCATAGAGAAACGATAGGTCATAGTGCGTTAATAAAATTAAAATTTTAATATTTTTATAAAAAAAGTTCTTACTTAATATTGAAAACGAACAACTTGAACAAATAAATGATAATATAAGCCTTTTGCTATGAAGTATATATTCAATAAAATGAAAGAATTGTCAACTATAAAAATAGACTTACAATACTTCATATCAAAATGCTTATATTATCATTTAATATTTAATAATTACAAATAATTCCAAATCTTTTATTTCATTCAAAAAATATATAAATATAATTATTTTCATTAAAATTTTAAAGAATTAGTTAACAAATTTCTTAATATTAAATCAAATTTCGACCTCGTTCCAAAACTATTTGAGTGTCCTCATTCACCTGAGAATTTAAAATTTTTTTTACTTCAATTCTTGAATATTTAAAACATTAATATTTTTTTATTTAAAATATATAATTTAAATTACAAAACTAATCAAGTATATTATAATCTAGTTTTCTATCATTTAAATTTGTTTTAATAATCAGCATTTAAGTCACATTTATATACACTGATAAAATATTTTATGAAATGGATGATAACGAATCAGTTAATACATTTGTGTCTTGGGTTGACACACTAACTACTTGTGAATCAATTGAAAAAGCCTTAACAAAATGTAATGGAAATACGAAATGGCAACGACGAGTTTCCGAAATTGTTCTTTCATTAAAAAATCAATTTTAAAGAATGGAAGCAATGACAAAAGTACTGACTTTTATGTTGTTTTGGTATACAAATATTCTTTTTATACATATAGTCATATAATCTTAATTTAGATTGATTTCATTAGTTCAACTCAGTTAGATAATGATACAATGGAATCACTGACAAGCCTGGGACTAGTAGAGATATCAATGTCGAACCTGAGAAGACATTGGTGGATAAAAGAGGATTCCATTTCAAGTTATGGGTGATTGATTATTGGACAAGGAATATTTGAGAAGCCATCACAAGAAGCTGAAGCAAACTCAGAAGAGGAAGATAACCAATCAAAGAAGAACAAATCGCAACCGCCTAAAAAGAAAATCAAAAAAGTGAACTTGCCTGGAAGTGATTTCAGATCGAATAAAAAGGGAGCTTTCGGAGATAAAATGAGCAAAAACAAAGTGCAGCCATATGCTTATTTGCCATTGAAAACCACTGATCAATGTCTCAGTGCAATGAGAGGCTATGAGAAGATGAATAAGAAGTCGCTGAATGAAGCCAGAAAAATGGATAAATTGAGAAAGCGCAATAGGAAACGATAACTTTTATTTATTCAATAAAATTTTATAATTTGATTTTATATTATCAATAAAATTCTTTCTAATTTTTTTTTTCAATAAAATTTTATCGAATTCATTTGTGGTTTTTATACGGTCTTGTTACATTTTTATCTAGAAATAATTTTTCCCAAGAATAAATAACGTTTATAAGCAAAGCAAACATAGTGTCAGTCTTAAAATGATTTTATTGTGGGAAGTTTCAACTGCCACTTTATAGTTAATAGATTGCTATTTTCTGTATTATATTGAAAATATAAGCCAAATTTAAATTAATTCAATAAACCGGCCTGAAAAGTTTATTGTTAGCTCACAGCCCTAGGAATATGTTTATAATAAATTATTGAATTATATTGTCAGAGAAACGCTAGGTGCGTTAATAAAATTTAATATTTAATATTTTTATAAAAAAAGTTTTACTTAATATTGAAAACGAACAACTTGAACAAATAAGTGATAATATAAGCCTTTTGCTATTAAGTATATATCAATAAAATGAAAGAATAGTCAACTATAAAAATAGACTTACAAATACTTCGTATCAAATTTAAAAAAAAATTCGTATTATCATTTTAATATTTAATAACAAATAATTCCAAATTTTTTATTTCATTCAAAAAATATATAAAATATAATTATTTTCATTAAAATTTCATAGAATTAGTCAACAAATTTTCTTAATATTAAATCAAATTTCGACCTCATTCCAAAACTATTTGAACGTCCTCATTCACCTGAGAATCTTACCCCAACATTTGTCAAATTTTCTTAATTAGGGTTTCGTTATTTATTTTAATATTATAACTTTTACTTGAACAATTTAATTAAAATAAGACCCTGATCTCTACACATATAAGCGGTTTGAAACATTTTATAGTAATTTTTATAAGATATGATATTTCACTTCAGAAATCTTTTATGAAATTCATTTAACCAATCAAAAAGAACAAATCGCAACCACCTAAAAGAACTTGCCTGGAAGTGATTTCAGATCGAATAAAAAGGGAGCTTTCGCAGATAAAATGAGCAAAAACCAACGTAGATAAATTGAGAATGCGCAATAGGAAACGATAACTTGTTTTTATTCAATAAAATTTTATTTCAAAAGATTCACTGCTTTTTATTGAAACTCTTTGGATATTAATCTTCCAGACCACTTTCATGAGTGCCTATCTTTCACAAGGCCTTCAATACATTCCATGGTCTATACCATTTACCTACCTACATCCTATATCTTTACCGTCCATTCCCGTTGACCTCACAGGCACTCTCACTTCAAGTCGGTGGGCACGACCGCCTCCAAAGAATTAGCGAATGCACCGGTGTATGTTGTGACAGCGAATATGACAGCGAACGAATACATATTCGAGTTAGAATGAGGAACGCCTATAGAGAGTTATGTGATAGTTTTTATACTAACCCCTTGAACACTAAGAATTCAAAAAATTATCAGACCTAGGGGATCTCACCTTGGTTTTCGGGTTCTACCCAGCCTGATTACATCACGTTTTGATTGGATTCGAGGCTGTTTACAACCAAATTGTAATATCAAGTAAATGAATCAGCTTTAGGCAAAGACACCGATTTAAATCAAGTTCTACAATTCAACATATGAGAAATTGCCTAAACAAATAATATTTTTGTCAGACATAATAACAACATCACCACTGTTAACCACTTTTTTTGAGCGTACGACAATTTTAATAGTCTTCCAAAAATATATTTACAATTCTATTTATACATAAAATAGGTTTCCGACCCTTTTAGCGCTTATTAATTATTTTAAATAATAAAGTTAGTTATTTATTTTAAATTAATTGATTTTCTTTTGTTTTAAAATTTAATTTATTTGTATTAATTGCGTATGTTCATGTGGACAAGAAAATATGACCATTTTCTAGTAGTAAATAAGCACCTAGTTTTTTCTATATTCTTTTTCTTACTCTTGCCTAATCAAAAGTTCTACTGTTTTGTATGACAGCAAATTTGTTTTTACTACACTAATGAAGATTAAAATTAAAAGTTATCTCCAAAAAATTAACAAAATTTTAATTGAACTTTTTACCGTTAGAATAGGAAAATTAAGAGTAAATATAAAATGATGTAGGATATTATTTTATTAACAAAAACGATATAGCTGAACATCCATACAATTCAATACTGATATTATCCATTTTGGACATAGTCAACTAGATTTCTCTCGACATCTCTGAATTTCGACATCAAATATGACCGGACGAAGTATTGATTGGGATATCAATCAACTTCAACATATTATTGTGAGAATTATCAAGTTTTAGATATTGAAAACAACTAAATGAATATATAATCCTTTCGGTGCAAAGTATATATTGAATGAAATGAAATAATCATTGTCATATATTGACAAACATCGATAACGAATCAATTTTATTTGATTATTCATTAATTTAAAATAGAATACAAATATGATAGGACTAAATAATCAATAATAACAACTCTATTAACATATATTTCTGCAATACAGCACATCTAAAACACCGAGCCCCACGTTAGATTATTCATAACATCGACCTTTGATTTCACTCGTTTTACAAAACCTAGAAATTCCAACTCCATAACAGCATTGTTAAATCGACACCTAAATGGGAGTTAATGATTTACACCAAAAATATATGACACTACTGAGTCATTTTTGTTGGAGGTGAATCAGGATCATTTTCTTCTACTATTTGAGCAAATGCCTTTCATAAATAACTTCATATTAAAAAGACTTTAAAAAGGGAAGTAAAATCAGACGGGGTTAGAATGGAGAAATTTTTTCAAAGTCAAAACTGCATCATAATCCCTCAAAGCAGAATAATATTCCAAATAATCAATTACACATATTTTTATAGCAAATTGCAGCAAAATTGCAGATATTGGAAGTTAGAAGAAATAAAGTATAAAATTTTAAGGAATATTAACAATTATTTTACAAAGTAAAATTTAGTGACTTGTATGATAAGGTTCTGGAACCTAGCGCCATTTACGGTACAAAATATTTGTCTTTTTGTATTTTTGACCATTTTCCAATAAATATTTGAACAAGTCGTGGTCAGTAAAGTTGTAGGGCTTGTAATTCTCCATATTTTACAAAAAGATAATTTCCAAATATCTCAAATAATCTTTTTCTAGTCAAGTTTCTCTTTTTGAAAAATTAAATTTCTCGCTAGAAAAATCTTGAAGAGATACAAAATTTTGTGGTCAGCAAAGATGTAGGTGACGTCACCCTCTATATTTTAGTCAAAATATATTTTTGAAAATCCTAAACTCCCGCCCTACAGTGAGATAAAACAAAAAAGTAAAAATTCACTATTAAATCAATATTTGCACTTTTAATCAATAAAATTTTTAAAAATCAATAATCGCGATTTGACCTTGACAAAATGGGGGTAGGGGTCTCTGTTGCTAACCAGTGCATGGTAACTAATGGAGGCATAAGGGGCTCACACACAACCTACTATTCAATATTACATAATCACTAATTAAAATAGCTTATTATCCAATAGAAAACAATAATTATTGAATGAAAACCATTTTAATTCAATATTAATCAATGGACTAATGAAAATATTACATAATCACTGATAAAAACAAAAAGTCATTGATTTAAACAAAATTTTTATATGAGGGAAGTCTTTAAAAAAGTACCCCATATGAAGGTATTTAAAAGCTCAAAGTAGTCAGAGGGGACTATGATAACTCATCTGCAAACGATTGGGATATTTTCTTATTATTTAGTTGGTTACTTATTAGAATTAGTAATTGATCGATGAGTTATCGCGCATATAATTTTTTATGTATATATTGTTTAAAAGTATTGATTATGTGAATAAAGTGCAAAGTGGAAATTATTACTAAAAAGGTGATTTTCTTAGATTTTAATATTGCATCCAGGCATGTTCCACGAAAAAATTTCTTTTCGATATAAATTTCGATTTTTTAAGGAATAATTTTTGGAACATTGGGAACCTTAAAAAAAAGTTACAACTTCTTCGGAACTTAGTAAATTATTAATAGATTTTAAAATATGTATCGATAAAATAATTGGTACAAAATAACAAGGAATCAATATAGACACCAACTTGCAGCCAATCATAAAGATAAATCCATCTCGGGAAAACCAATGAGCTGCGTATATAGAATGCAGGTGTCAGGGAGCTTGTTGCTGATCGATTCCAGGGAGTCGAGTCGTAAATTTTCATCCTGTTAGTGGGATATAATATTGATATTAATCAAACTCTGTCTATACGTCAACAAATGCATAAGGATACGAAAGGCCCTTTTTCAAATTTTCCCTAATTGATGGATTGATATTGATTCGGAATGTTTCTAAATTATCCATGAAAAATGCTTCAATGCCAGTAAGCTTAGAATAGTGAGGCAGATGTTGTTTCAACCATTCATGCAACCAATTGCAGAAATCATGCAGAAAATGCTTCTGTTTATTGGCGTTTCAGAATATTTGCTGAAAGTACACAATGAGAATTCTGACACGATGATGATTTTCTATAATACTTCTTTCAGATTTCTCCGACTATTTGGAATAGTAACAGGAACTGACTCGGACAATATTTCTCCAGCTGTTATTTTGGATGCCAATTTCAAAGAATTTTCAATAAAATCTGATAAAATTGGGCAATTTTCTTTTTCATTGGATAAATTTGAATTAGCGAAATTAATTAATTCTATAATTTCTTCATGTGATAGCGTCCTAATTTTGAAAATACACACATCAACTCAGTTTTCAACTATCCATGAAGTTTTATGAAACTCCAAATTTTGCACTTTTACTACGTGGAAGGTTTTAATAGTCATTGCAAAATATGGTAAAAAGCCTAAGAGTGAGGAGGAAACAGGAAATATATAGATAAAGAATATAGATTGCAACAGACAGGAAGTCGTAAAAGGGAACGTCGAAATTATATTACAAGGAATCTAAGTTTGAAGAAAGGATATGATAATCATTCAAATAGAAATAGAGTGAAAGGTGCAAATTTACAGATAGAAAGACGAAAACATAAACAAATTTGTTTTTCTGAATCTGTTAGGTTTTGAAAGTGTTGATAGTATCGCAAAATGGATTTTTTAAATAAAAAAATTATTCGATTCTACCTGTAAAAATTTATTGAAAAATGCAAGTAAAATTTTTAACAAATATAATTATACAAAATTTAAAGAATCTTTCTCATTAGATATTTCAAAATGATAAAATCAAGTTCTTTCGACCCCTTTAAGAGTCCGAATCCACACTTTGAGCACCGCTGATATAAAGCATCAATAATTTCAAAGAATGGCGGAAAAACAATTGCAAAGAGTTTTAATAGGTTAAAATAATTTTCTTCAATTAAATAATTTTGTTTAAATGAAGTCAAATTTTGCATTTAATTAGTTAAATAATGTATTTTTTCCAATTAATATTTTTGTTTGCCATTGAAAACCACTGATCAATGTCTCAGTGTAATGAGAGGCTATGAGAAGATGAATAAGAAGTCGCTGAATGAAGCCAGAAAAATTGATAAATTGAGAAAGCGCAATAGGAAACGATAACTTTTATTTATTCAATAAAATTTTCAAAGAAGAACAAATCGCAACCGCCTAAAAAGAAAATCAAAAAAGTGAACTTGCCTGGAAGTGATTTCAGATCGAATAAAAAGGGAGCTTTCGGAGATAAAATGAGCAAAAACAAAGTGCAGCCATATGCTTATTTGCCATTGAAAACCACTGATCAATGTCTCAGTGTAATGAGAGGCTATGAGAAGATGAATAAGAAGTCGTTGAATGAAGCCAGAAAAATGGATAAATTGAGAAAGCGCAATAGGAAACGATACCTTTTATTTATTCAATAAAATTTTATAATTTGATTTTATATTTTCAATAAAATTCTTTTTAATTTTTTTTTTCAATAAAATTTTATCGAATTCATTCGTAGTTTTTATACGGTCTTGTTACATTTATATCTAGAAATAATTTTTCCCAAGAATAAATAACGTTTATAAGCAAAGCAAACATAATGTCAGTCTTAAAATGATTTTATTGTGGGAAGTTAGCTCACAGCCCCAGTAATATGTTTATAATAAATTATTGAATTATATTGTCATAGAGAAACGATAGGTCATAGTGCGTTAATAAAATTAAAATTTTAATATTTTTATAAAAAAAAGTTCTTACTTAATATTGAAAACGAACAACTTGAACAAATAAATGATAATATAAGCCTTTTGCTATGAAGTATATATTCAATAAAATGAAAGAATTGTCAACTATAAAAATAGACTTACAAATACTTCATATCAAAATGCTTATATTATCATTTAAATATTTAATAATTACAAATAATTCCAAATCTTTTATTTCATTCAAAAAATATATAAAATATAATTATTTTCATTAAAATTTTAAAGAATTAGTTAACAAATTTTCTTAATATTAAATCAAATTTCGACCTCGTTCCAAAACTATTTGAGTGTCCTCATTCACCTGAAAATTTAAAATTTTTTTTACTTCAATTCTTGAATATTTAAAACATTAATATTTTTTATTTAAAATATATAATTTAAATTACAAAACTAATCAAGTATATTATAATCTAGTTTTCTATCATTTAAATTTGTTTTAATAATCAGCATTTAAGTCACATTTATATACACTGATAAAATATTTTATGAAATGGATGATAACGAATCAGTTAATACATTTGTGTCTTGGGTTGACACACTAACTACTTGTGAATCAATTGAAAAAGCCTTAACAAAATGTAATGGAAATACGAAATTGCAACAACGAGTTTCCGAAATTGTTCTTTCATTAAAAAATCAATTTTAAAGAATGGAAGCAATGACAAAAGTACTGACTTTTATGTTGTTTTGGTATACAAATATTCTTTTTATACATATAGTCATATAATCTTAATTTAGATTGATTTCATTAGTTCAACTCAGTTAGATAATGATACAATGGAAGCATGTGTCCATATTCTTAAAAATCTGATGCAACAAGAGTAAGGATTTAAGTATATATGATGGATTCCCTATCGAGTTGTACCTCGATTGTCCCCTTGATCAAGACATACACAGAACGCACCTCATTGGACCAATTTCGGCAACTTATCCTTCTTTGTATTCAATTAATCACGAAAAAGATCGATAGTTTATCCTCGCCCACCAACACAATGGAAATCGACAACTCCATTGCTACTCCGCATTCCGTTGCGGTTTTCAGTTTAGGCACGTTGCGATACCAGCTGTGGTCGTGTTTACCATCATTTGCCAATGAGGTCATCCCATGTGGTATTCAACAAGTGTCTGACAATATCATCGAACAACATCAATATCCGGTTTATTTCAAAGCCGGAATCGATTGCCCAAAAGTTACCTTATGGGATCTGATTCTCGAGCTGTTGAACCCCGCGGAATCCAGTAATCTCGAATCGATCGTACTGACTGTTATCAGAAATCTCGTGCAGACCGCCCAGGACAAATCGGAAATGAAACAAATCCTCACATCGAATGTGCTGTTCCCGCAAATCGTGTCGAAACTCTTCAGCATATACATGAAAAAAGATTACGGAATTCAAATGAAAATCAAATCGATGTTGTCCTGCTATTTGCAGCTGTTTGAACCGGAAACCTTCGATCAGAACTGTGAGTATCTGATTTCCAAACGATTGGCTGATATCAACACCAAGGAACCATCGGAGGCGCATTTGAGTTGTATTGAGTTATTGATTATAATCGGTCCCCATTTGACGGTGTCGACAATCGGTCGGGTTACAGAATATCTCTCCAAGTTCCTCACTGACAACACTGTAAGCAATCTCATTCAGAAACGGGTTTATCGATATTTCGATATAATTTCCGCATCGAATACCGTCACCAGTAACGAGTACACCAAAGAGAACATTAACAATATCATCGAGATATTCAAAAGCTGTGAATATGTGAAAGCGGATCGCAAAGTTGCTTCATGATTCGGACTCCAAGGATGAAGATTTAAAAACGAAAGTGACGGCAACTACAGTTGGTAATAAATCTGTCAAGTCAACGGCTAATGAGTTGCGAAAGGCAAGAAAACGTAAAATCGATGAAGCCAACTCGAGATTGCAATTGGTTGAAAATACGAATGATATTGTGGATTTGAGTGACCAGGTGAAATTGGTTCAAAACATGCGAATCACTGACAAGCCTGGGACTAGTAGAGATATCAATGTCGAACCTGAGAAGAAGAAGATAACCAATCAAAGAAGAACAAATCGCAACCGCCTAAAAAGAAAATCAAAAAGTGAACTTGCCTGGAAGTGATTTCAGATCGAATAAAAAGGGAGCTTTCGGAGATAAAATGAGCAAAAACAAAGTGCAGCCATATGCTTATTTGCCATTGAAAACCACTGATCAATGTCTCAGTGTAATGAGAGGCTATGAGAAGATGAATAAGAAATCGCTGAATGAAGCCAGAAAAATGGATAAATTGAGAAAGCGCAATAGGAAACGATAACTTTTATTTATTCAATAAAATTTTATAATTTGATTTTATATTTTCAATAAAATTTTTGAAAAATTCTTTCTAATTTTTTTTTCAATAAAATTTTATCGAATTCATTTGTGGTTTTTATACGGTCTTGTTACATTTTTATCTAGAAATAATTTTTCCCAAGAATAAATAACGTTTATAAGCAAAGCAAACATAATGTCAGTCTTAAAATGATTTTATTGTGGGAAGTTTCAACTGCCACTTTATAGTTAATAGATTGCTATTTTCTGTATTATATTGAAAATATAAGCCAAATTTAAATTAATTCAATAAACCGGCCTGAAAAGTTTATTGTTAGCTCACAGCCCTAGGAATATGTTTATAATAAATTATTGAATTATATTGTCAGAGAAACGCTAGGTGCGTTAATAAAATTTAATATTTAATATTTTTATAAAAAAAGTATTACTTAATATTGAAAACGAACAACTTGAACAAATAAATGATAATATAAGCCTTTTGCTATTAAGTATATATCAATAAAATGAAAGAATAGTCAACTATAAAAATAGACTTACAAATACTTCGTATCAAATTTAAAAAAAATTCGTATTATCATTTTAATATTTAATAACAAATAATTCCAAATTTTTTATTTCATTCAAAAAATATATAAAATATAATTATTTTCATTAAAATTTCATAGAATTAGTCAACAAATTTTCTTAATATTAAATCAAATTTCGACCTCATTCCAAAACTATTTGAGCGTCCTCATTCACCTGAGAATCTTACCCCAACATTTGTCAAATTTTCTTAATTGGGGTTTCGTTATTTATTTTAATATTATAACTTTTACTTGAACAATTTAATTAAAATAAGACCCTGATCTCTACACATATAAGCGGTTTGAAACATTTTATAGTAATTTTTATAAGATATGATATTTCACTTCAGAAATCTTTTTTGAAATTCATTTAACCAATCAAAAAGAACAAATCGAAACCACCTAAAAAGAACTTGCCTGGAAGTGATTTCAGATCGAATAAAAAGGGAGCTTTCGCAGATAAAATGAGCAAAAACCAAGTAGATAAATTGAGAATGCGCAATAGGAAACGATAACTTGTTTTTATTCAATAAAATTTTATTTCAAAAGATTCACTGCTTTTATTGAAACTCTTTGGATATTAATCTTCCAGACCACTTTCATGAGTGCCTATCTTTCACAAGGCCTTCAATACATTCCAAGGTCTATACCATTTACCTACCTACATCCTATATCTTTACCGTCCATCCCGTTGACCTCACAGGCACTCTCACTTCAAGTCGGTGGGCACGACCGCCTCCAAAGAATTAGCGAATGCACCGGTGTATGTTGTGACAGCGAATATGACAGCGAACGAATACATATTCGAGTTAGAATGAGGAACGCCTATAGAGAGTTATGTGATAGTTTTATACTAACCCCTTGAACACTAAGAATTCAAAAAATTATCAGACCTAGGGGATCTCACCTTGGTTTTCGGGTTCTACCCAGCCTGATTACATCACGTTTTTGATTGGGATTCGAGGCTGTTTACAACCAAATTGTAATATCAAAGTAAATGAATCAGCTTTAGGCAAAGACACCGATTTAAATCAAGTTCTACAATTCAACATATGAGAAATTGCCTAAACAAATAATATTTTTGTCAGACATAATAACAACATCACCACTGTTAACCACTTTTTTGAGCGTACGACACTTTTAATAGTCTTCCAAAAATATATTTACAATTCTATTTATACATAAAATAGGTTTCCAACCCTTTTAGCGCTTATTAATTATTTTAAATAATAAAGTTAGTTATTTATTTTAAATTAATTGATTTTCTTTTGTTTCTTAACTTTTTAAAATTTAATTTAGTTGTATTAATTGCGTATGTTCATGTGGACAAGAAAATATGACCATTTTCTAGTAGTAAATAAGCACCTAGTTTTTTCTATATTCTTTTTCTTACTCTTGCCTAATCAAAAGTTCCACTGTTTTGTATGACAGCAAATTTGTTTTTACTACACTAATGAAGATTAAAATTAAAAGTTATCTCCAAAAAATTAACAAAATTTTAATTGAACTTTTTACCGTTAGAATAGGAAAATTAAGAGTAAATATAAAATGATGTAGGATATTATTTTATTAACAAAAACGATATAGCTGGAACATCCATACAATTCAATACTGATATTATCCATTTTGGACATAGTCAACTAGATTTCTCTCGACATCTCTGAATTTCGACATCAAATATGACCGGACGAAGTATTGATTGGGATATCAATCAACTTCAACATATTATTGTGAGAATTATCAAGTTTTAGATATTGAAGACAAGTAAATGAATATATAATCCTTTCGGTGCAAAGTATATATTGAATGAAATGAAATAATCATTGTCATATATTGACAAACATCGATAACGAATCAATTTTATTTGATTATTCATTAATTTAAAATAGAATACAAATATGATAGGACTAAATAATCAATAATAACAACTCTATTAACATATATTTCTGCAATACAGCACATCTAAAACACCGAGCCCCACGTTAGATTATTCATAACATCGACCTTTGATTTCACTCGTTTTACAAAACCTAGAAATTCCAACTCCATAACAGCATTGTTAAATCGACACCTAAATGGGAGTTAATGATTTACACCAAAAATATATGACACTACTGAGTCATTTTTGTTGGAGGTGAATCAGGATCATTTTCTTCTACTATTTGAGCAAATGCCTTTCATAAATAACTTCATATTAAAAAGACTTTAAAAAGGGAAGTAAAATCAGACGGGGTTAGAATGGAGAAATTTTTTCAAAGTCAAAACTGCATCATAATCCCTCAAAGCAGAATAATATTCCAAATAATCAATTACACATATTTTTATAGCAAATTGCAGCAAAATTGCAGATATTGGAAGTTAGAAGAAATAAAGTATAAAATTTTAAGGAATATTAACAATTATTTTACAAAGTAAAATTTAGTGACTTGTATGATAAGGTTCTGGAACCTAGCGCCATTTACGGTACAAAATATTTGTCTTTTTGTATTTTTGACCATTTTCCAATAAATATTTGAACAAGTCGTGGTCAGTAAAGTTGTAGGGCTTGTAATTCTCCATATTTTACAAAAAGATAATTTCCAAATATCTCAAATAATCTTTTTCTAGTCAAGTTTCTCTTTTTGAAAAATTAAATTTCTCGCTAGAAAAATCTTGAAGAGATACAAAATTTTGTGGTCAGCAAAGATGTAGGTGACGTCACCCTCTATATTTTAGTCAAAATATATTTTTGAAAATCCTAAACTCCCGCCCTACAGTGAGATAAAACAAAAAAGTAAAAATTCACTATTAAATCAATATTTGCACTTTTAATCAATAAAATTTTTAAAAATCAATAATCGCGATTTGACCTTGACAAAATGGGGGTAGGGGTCTCTGTTGCTAACCAGTGCATGGTAACTAATGGAGGCATAAGGGGCTCACACACAACCTACTATTCAATATTACATAATCACTAATTAAAATAGCTTATTATCCAATAGAAAACAATAATTATTGAATGAAAACCATTTTAATTCAATATTAATCAATGGACTAATGAAAATATTACATAATCACTGATAAAAACAAAAAGTCATTGATTTAAACAAAATTTTTATATGAGGGAAGTCTTTAAAAAAGTACCCCATATGAAGGTATTTAAAAGCTCAAAGTAGTCAGAGGGGACTATGATAACTCATCTGCAAACGATTGGGATATTTTCTTATTATTTAGTTGGTTACTTATTAGAATTAGTAATTGATCGATGAGTTATCGCGCATATAATTTTTTATGTATATATTGTTTAAAAGTATTGATTATGTGAATAAAGTGCAAAGTGGAAATTATTACTAAAAAGGTGATTTTCTTAGATTTTAATATTGCATCCAGGCATGTTCCACGAAAAAATTTCTTTTCGATATAAATTTCGATTTTTTAAGGAATAATTTTTGGAACATTGGGAACCTTAAAAAAAAGTTACAACTTCTTCGGAACTTAGTAAATTATTAATAGATTTTAAAATATGTATCGATAAAATAATTGGTACAAAATAACAAGGAATCAATATAGACACCAACTTGCAGCCAATCATAAAGATAAATCCATCTCGGAAAACCAATGAGCTGCGTATATAGAATGCAGGTGTCAGGGAGCTTGTTGCTGATCGATTCCAGGGAGTCGAGTCGTAAATTTTCATCCTGTTAGTGGGATATAATATTGATATTAATCAAACTCTGTCTATACGTCAACAAATGCATAAGGATACGAAAGGCCCTTTTTCAAATTTTCCCTAATTGATGGATTGATATTGATTCGGAATGTTTCTAAATTATCCATGAAAAATGCTTCAATGCCAGTAAGCTTAGAATAGTGAGGCAGATGTTGTTTCAACCATTCATGCAACCAATTGCAGAAATCATGCAGAAAATGCTTCTGTTTATTGGCGTTTCAGAATATTTGCTGAAAGTACACAATGAGAATTCTGACACGATGATGATTTTCTATAATACTTCTTTCAGATTTCTCCGACTATTTGGAATAGTAACAGGAACTGACTCGGACAATATTTCTCCAGCTGTTATTTTGGATGCCAATTTCAAAGAATTTTCAATAAAATCTGATAAAATTGGGCAATTTTCTTTTTCATTGGATAAATTTGAATTAGCGAAATTAATTAATTCTATAATTTCTTCATGTGATAGCGTCCTAATTTTGAAAATACACACATCAACTCAGTTTTCAACTATCCATGAAGTTTTATGAAACTCCAAATTTTGCACTTTTACTACGTGGAAGGTTTTAATAGTCATTGCAAAATATGGTAAAAAGCCTAAGAGTGAGGAGGAAACAGGAAATATATAGATAAAGAATATAGATTGCAACAGACAGGAAGTCGTAAAAGGGAACGTCGAAATTATATTACAAGGAATCTAAGTTTGAAGAAAGGATATGATAATCATTCAAATAGAAATAGAGTGAAAGGTGCAAATTTACAGATAGAAAGACGAAAACATAAACAAATTTGTTTTTCTGAATCTGTTAGGTTTTGAAAGTGTTGATAGTATCGCAAAATGGATTTTTTAAATAAAAAAATTATTCGATTCTACCTGTAAAAATTTATTGAAAAATGCAAGTAAAATTTTTAACAAATATAATTATACAAAATTTAAAGAATCTTTCTCATTAGATATTTCAAAATGATAAAATCAAGTTCTTTCGACCCCTTTAAGAGTCCGAATCCACACTTTGAGCACCGCTGATATAAAGCATCAATAATTTCAAAGAATGGCGGAAAAACAATTGCAAAGAGTTTTAATAGGTTAAAATAATTTTCTTCAATTAAATAATTTTGTTTAAATGAAGTCAAATTTTGCATTTAATTAGTTAAATAATGTATTTTTTCCAATTAATATTTTTGTTTGCCATTGAAAACCACTGATCAATGTCTCAGTGTAATGAGAGGCTATGAGAAGATGAATAAGAAGTCGCTGAATGAAGCCAGAAAAATTGATAAATTGAGAAAGCGCAATAGGAAACGATAACTTTTATTTATTCAATAAAATTTTCAAAGAAGAACAAATCGCAACCGCCTAAAAAGAAAATCAAAAAAGTGAACTTGCCTGGAAGTGATTTCAGATCGAATAAAAAGGGAGCTTTCGGAGATAAAATGAGCAAAAACAAAGTGCAGCCATATGCTTATTTGCCATTGAAAACCACTGATCAATGTCTCAGTGTAATGAGAGGCTATGAGAAGATGAATAAGAAGTCGTTGAATGAAGCCAGAAAAATGGATAAATTGAGAAAGCGCAATAGGAAACGATACCTTTTATTTATTCAATAAAATTTTATAATTTGATTTTATATTTTCAATAAAATTCTTTTTAATTTTTTTTTTCAATAAAATTTTATCGAATTCATTCGTAGTTTTTATACGGTCTTGTTACATTTATATCTAGAAATAATTTTTCCCAAGAATAAATAACGTTTATAAGCAAAGCAAACATAATGTCAGTCTTAAAATGATTTTATTGTGGGAAGTTAGCTCACAGCCCCAGTAATATGTTTATAATAAATTATTGAATTATATTGTCATAGAGAAACGATAGGTCATAGTGCGTTAATAAAATTAAAATTTTAATATTTTTATAAAAAAAGTTCTTACTTAATATTGAAAACGAACAACTTGAACAAATAAATGATAATATAAGCCTTTTGCTATGAAGTATATATTCAATAAAATGAAAGAATTGTCAACTATAAAAATAGACTTACAAATACTTCATATCAAAATGCTTATATTATCATTTAAATATTTAATAATTACAAATAATTCCAAATCTTTTATTTCATTCAAAAAATATATAAAATATAATTATTTTCATTAAAATTTTAAAGAATTAGTTAACAAATTTTCTTAATATTAAATCAAATTTCGACCTCGTTCCAAAACTATTTGAGTGTCCTCATTCACCTGAAAATTTAAAATTTTTTTTTACTTCAATTCTTGAATATTTAAAACATTAATATTTTTTATTTAAAATATATAATTTAAATTACAAAACTAATCAAGTATATTATAATCTAGTTTTCTATCATTTAAATTTGTTTTAATAATCAGCATTTAAGTCACATTTATATACACTGATAAAATATTTTATGAAATGGATGATAACGAATCAGTTAATACATTTGTGTCTTGGGTTGACACACTAACTACTTGTGAATTAATTGAAAAAGCCTTAACAAAATGTAATGGAAATACGAAATTGCAACAACGAGTTTCCGAAATTGTTCTTTCATTAAAAAATCAATTTTAAAGAATGGAAGCAATGACAAAAGTACTGACTTTTATGTTGTTTTGGTATACAAATATTCTTTTTATACATATAGTCATATAATCTTAATTTAGATTGATTTCATTAGTTCAACTCAGTTAGATAATGATACAATGGAAGCATGTGTCCATATTCTTAAAAATCTGATGCAACAAGAGTAAGGATTTAAGTATATATGATGGATTCCCTATCGAGTTGTACCTCGATTGTCCCCTTGATCAAGACATACACAGAACGCACCTCATTGGACCAATTTCGGCAACTTATCCTTCCTTGTATTCAATTAATCACGAAAAAGATCGATAGTTTATCCTCGCCCACCAACACAATGGAAATCGACAACTCCATTGCTACTCCGCATTCCGTTGCGGTTTTCAGTTTAGGCACGTTGCGATACCAGCTGTGGTCGTGTTTACCATCATTTGCCAATGAGGTCATCCCATGTGGTATTCAACAAGTGTCTGACAATATCATCGAACAACATCAATATCCGGTTTATTTCAAAGCCGGAATCGATTGCCCAAAAGTTACCTTATGGGATCTGATTCTCGAGCTGTTGAACCCCGCGGAATCCAGTAATCTCGAATCGATCGTACTGACTGTTATCAGAAATCTTGTGCAGACCGCCCAGGACAAATCGGAAATGAAACAAATCCTCACATCGAATGTGCTGTTCCCGCAAATCGTGTCGAAACTCTTCAGCATATACATGAAAAAAGATTACGGAATTCAAATGAAAATCAAATCGATGTTGTCCTGCTATTTGCAGCGGTTTGAACCGGAAACCTTCGATCAGAACTGTGAGTATCTGATTTCCAAACGATTGGCTGATATCAACACCAAGGAACCATCGGAGCCGCATTTGAGCTGTATTGAGTTATTGATTATAATCGGTCCCCATTTGTCGGTGTCGACAATCGGTTGGGTTACAGAATATCTCTCCAAGTTCCTCACTGACAACACTGTAAGCAATCTCATTCAGAAACGGGTTTATCGATATTTCGATATAATTTCCGCATCGAATACCGTCACCAGTAACGAGTACACCAAAGAGAACATTAACAATATCATCGAGATATTCAAAACCTGTGAATATGTGAAAGCGGATTCGTGGAAATGTAGGGTGAAGGTTTTGCATAACCTCTTCAAACTGATGAATAGCCCACAAGAGATCTCGGGATTACTGAACTGATTCCTATTGGAGATTATCCATTGTCTCAATGTTCGCAATAACAAAGCGAGAGCGATATCGGGATTGGTTTTGGTGGAAGCAATTTTATCTCGTTATGAAGAAACCGACGATGAATCGAATTCTGTCTCGAGCTCAATCGATAAAATGCTGAAGCGGTTGATTTGTGATTTGCGGGACAAAATTCATGACAACTCTAAAGATGGAATCCAGTGCAAAGGCAGCCTTTCGAAGGCTCTTTATTTGATTTTAAGTGAAGACCGATTAGCTCGCTCAGTTACCCGGGAACACATAATCGAAACAATGTCGTTAATTCAGGAAATCTTCACACAACTCAGCAACACAAGTAGCGTTCGGAATTTGGCATTTTGTGCATTCGATCTTCTCGGTGGACTTTTGAAGAAAAAAACATATAATTTCTACAATATCCACTTGGTCGATATAGGCAGTGTTTGACTGCTGCCAGTCACGAAATGAGAATGAAACATAGAATATCAGTGAAAAAGATTTTGAAGAAAATGTTGAAATTGTGGGAATACGAAAAAATCAAGCTCGTTATCCCAGAAGAGTTGATTGCAGTTTTGAGGAATATTCATAACCTTATATTCATATTACCTTATGGGATCTGATTCTCGAGCTGTTGAACCCCGCGGAATCCAGTAATCTCGAATCGATCGTACTGACTGTTATTAGAAATCTCGTGCAGACCGCCCAGGACAAATCGGAAATGAAACAAATCCTCACATCGAATGTGCTGTTCCCGCAAATCGTGTCGAAACTCTTCAGCATATACATGAAAAAAGATTACGGAATTCAAATGAAAATCAAATCGATGTTGTCCTGCTATTTGCAGCTGTTTGAACCGGAAACCTTCGATCAGAACTGTGAGTATCTGATTTCCAAACGATTGGCTGATATCAACACCAAGGAACCATCGGAGGCGCATTTGAGTTGTATTGAGTTATTGATTATAATCGGTCCCCATTTGACGGTGTCGACAATCGGTCGGGTTACAGAATATCTCTCCAAGTTCCTCACTGACAACACTGTAAGCAATCTCATTCAGAAACGGGTTTATCGATATTTCGATATAATTTCCGCATCGAATACCGTCACCAGTAACGAGTACACCAAAGAGAACATTAACAATATCATCGAGATATTCAAAACCTGTGAATATGTGAAAGCGGATCGCAGAGTTGCTTCATGATTCGGACTCCAAGGATGAAGATTTAAAAACGAAAGTGACGGCAACTACAGTTGGTAATAAATCTGTCAAGTCAACGGCTAATGAGTTGCGAAAGGCAAGAAAACGTAAAATCGATGAAGCCAACTCGAGATTGCAATTGGTTGAAAATACGAATGATATTGTGGATTTGAGTGACCAGGTGAAATTGGTTCAAAACATGCGAATCACTGACAAGCCTGGGACTAGTAGAGATATCAATGTCGAACCTGAGAAGAAGAAGATAACCAATCAAAGAAGAACAAATCGCAACCGCCTAAAAAGAAAATCAAAAAAGTGAACTTGCCTGGAAGTGATTTCAGATCGAATAAAAAGGGAGCTTTCGGAGATAAAATGAGCAAAAACAAAGTGCAGCCATATGCTTATTTGCCATTGAAAACCACTGATCAATGTCTCAGTGTAATGAGAGGCTATGAGAAGATGAATAAGAAATCGCTGAATGAAGCCAGAAAAATGGATAAATTGAGAAAGCGCAATAGGAAACGATAACTTTTATTTATTCAATAAAATTTTATAATTTGATTTTATATTTTCAATAAAATTTTTGAAAAATTCTTTCTAATTTTTTTTTCAATAAAATTTTATCGAATTCATTTGTGGTTTTTATACGGTCTTGTTACATTTTTATCTAGAAATAATTTTTCCCAAGAATAAATAACGTTTATAAGCAAAGCAAACATAATGTCAGTCTTAAAATGATTTTATTGTGGGAAGTTTCAACTGCCACTTTATAGTTAATAGATTGCTATTTTCTGTATTATATTGAAAATATAAGCCAAATTTAAATTAATTCAATAAACCGGCCTGAAAAGTTTATTGTTAGCTCACAGCCCTAGGAATATGTTTATAATAAATTATTGAATTATATTGTCAGAGAAACGCTAGGTGCGTTAATAAAATTTAATATTTTTATAAAAAAAGTATTACTTAATATTGAAAACGAACAACTTGAACAAATAAATGATAATATAAGCCTTTTGCTATTAAGTATATATCAATAAAATGAAAGAATAGTCAACTATAAAAATAGACTTACAAATACTTCGTATCAAATTTAAAAAAAAATTCGTATTATCATTTTAATATTTAATAACAAATAATTCCAAATTTTTTATTTCATTCAAAAAATATATAAAATATAATTATTTTCATTAAAATTTCATAGAATTAGTCAACAAATTTTCTTAATATTAAATCAAATTTCGACCTCATTCCAAAACTATTTGAGCGTCCTCATTCACCTGAGAATCTTACCCCAACATTTGTCAAATTTTCTTAATTAGGGTTTCGTTATTTATTTTAATATTATAACTTTTACTTGAACAATTTAATTAAAATAAGACCCTGATCTCTACACATATAAGCGGTTTGAAACATTTTATAGTAATTTTTATAAGATATGATATTTCACTTCAGAAATCTTTTATGAAATTCATTTAACCAATCAAAAAGAACAAATCGCAACCACCTAAAAAGAACTTGCCTGGAAGTGATTTCAGATCGAATAAAAAGGGAGCTTTCGCAGATAAAATGAGCAAAAACCAAGTAGATAAATTGAGAATGCGCAATAGGAAACGATAACTTGTTTTTATTCAATAAAATTTTATTTCAAAAGATTCACTGCTTTTATTGAAACTCTTTGGATATTAATCTTCCAGACCACTTTCATGAGTGCCTATCTTTCACAAGGCCTTCAATACATTCCAAGGTCTATACCATTTACCTACCTACATCCTATATCTTTACCGTCCATCCCGTTGACCTCACAGGCACTCTCACTTCAAGTCGGTGGGCACGACCGCCTCCAAAGAATTAGCGAATGCACCGGTGTATGTTGTGAGAATTTGTATATGTGGATATTCGAATTTTGACTCTATGTTGTTTTTTCTCTGAGATGTTCTGAATATGACAGCGAACGAATACATATTCGAGTTAGAATGAGGAACGCCTATAGAGAGTTATGTGATAGTTTTATACCAACCCCTTGAACACTAAGAATTCAAAAAATTATCAGACCTAGGGGATCTCACCTTGGTTTTCGGGTTCTACCCAGCCTGATTACATCACGTTTTTGATTGGGATTCGAGGCTGTTTACAACCAAATTGTAATATCAAAGTAAATGAATCAGCTTTAGGCAAAGACACCGATTTAAATCAAGTTCTACAATTCAACATATGAGAAATTGCCTAAACAAATAATATTTTTGTCAGACATAATAACAACATCACCACTGTTAACCACTTTTTTGAGCGTACGACACTTTTAATAGTCTTCCAAAAATATATTTACAATTCTATTTATACATAAAATAGGTTTCCAACCCTTTTAGCGCTTATTAATTATTTTAAATAATAAAGTTAGTTATTTATTTTAAATTAATTGATTTTCTTTTGTTTCTTAACTTTTTAAAATTTAATTTATTTGTATTAATTGCGTATGTTCATGTGGACAAGAAAATATGACCATTTTCTAGTAGTAAATAAGCACCTAGTTTTTTCTATATTCTTTTTCTTACTCTTGCCTAATCAAAAGTTCTACTGTTTTGTATGACAGCAAATTTGTTTTTACTACACTAATGAAGATTAAAATTAAAAGTTATCTCCAAAAAATTAACAAAATTTTAATTGAACTTTTTACCGTTAGAATAGGAAAATTAAGAGTAAATATAAAATGATGTAGGATATTATTTTATTAACAAAAACGATATACCTGGAACATCCATACAATTCAATACTGATATTATCCATTTTGGACATAGTCAAATAGATTTCTCTCGACATCTCTGAATTTCGACATCAAATATGACCGGACGAACTATTGACTGGGATACCAATCAACTTCAACATATTATTGTGAGAATTATCAAGTTTTAGATATTGAAAACAAGTAAATGAATATATAATCCTTTCGCTGCAAAGTATATATTGAATGAAATGAAATAATCATTGTCATATATTGACAAACATCGATAACGAATCAATTTTATTTGATTATTCATTAATTTAAAATAGAATACAAATATGATAGGACTAAATAATCAATAATAACAACTCTATTAACATATATTTCTGCAATACAGCACATCTAAAACACCGAGCCCCACGTTAGATTATTCATAACATCGACCTTTGATTTCACTCGTTTTACAAAACCTAGAAATTCCAACTCCATAACAGCATTGTTAAATCGACACCTAAATGGGAGTTAATGATTTACACTAAAAATATATGACACTACTGAGTCATTTTTGTTGGAGGTGAATCAGGATCCTTTTCTTCTACTATTTGAGCAAATGCCTTTCATAAATAACTTCATATTAAAAAGACTTTAAAAAGGGAAGTAAAATCAGACGGAGTTAGAATGGAGAAATTTTTTCAAAGTCAAAACTGCATCATAATCCCTCAAAGCAGAATAATATTCCAAATAATCAATTACACATATTTTTATAGCAAATTGCAGCAAAATTGCAGATATTGGAAGTTAGAAGAAATAAAGTATAAAATTTTAAGGAATATTAACACTTATTTTACAAATTGAATTTAGTGACTTGTATGATAAGGTTCTGGAACCTAGCGCCATTTACGGTACAAAATATTTGTCTTTTTGTATTTTTGACCATTTTCCAATAAATATTTGAACAAGTCGTGGTCAGTAAAGTTGTAGGGCTTGTAATTCTCCATATTTTACAAAAAGATAATTTCCAAATATCTCAAATAATCTTTTTCTAGTCAAGTTTCTCTTTTTGAAAAATTAATTTTTTCGCTAGAAAAATCTTGAAGAGATACAAAAATTTTGTGGTCAGCAAAGATGTAGGTGACGTCACCCTCTATATTTTAGTCAAAATATATTTTTGAAAATCTCAAACTCCCGCCCTACAGTGAGATAAAACAAAAAAGTAAAAATTCACTATTAAATCAATATTTGCACTTTTAATCAATAAAAATTTTTAAAAATCAATAATCGCGATTTGACCTTGACAAAATGGGGGTAGGTGTCTGTGTTGCTAACCAGTGCATGGTAACTAATGGAGGCGTAAGGGGCTCACACACAACCTACTATTCAATATTACATAATCACTAATTAAAATAGCTTATTATCCAATAGAAAACAATAATTATTGAATGAAAACCATTTTAATTCAATATTAATCACTGGACTAATGAAAATATTACATAATCACTGATAAAAACAAAAAGTCATTGATTTAAACAAAATTTTTAGATGAGGGAGGTCTTTAAAAAAGTACCCCATATGAAGGTATTTAAAAGCTCAAAGTAGTCAGAGGGGACTATGATAACTCATCTGCAAACGATTAGCATATTTTCTTATTATTTAGTTGGTTACTTATTAGAATTAGTTATTGATCGATGAGTTATCGCGCATATAATTTTTTATGTATATATTGTTTAAAAAGTGCTAGTATTGATTTTTATGTGAATAAAGTGGAAATTATGACTAAAAAGGTGATTTTCTTAGATTTTAAAATTGCATCCAGGCATGTTCCACGAAAAAATTTCTTTTCGATATAAATTTCGAGTTTTTAAGGAATAATTTTTGGAAAATTGGGAACCTTAACAAAAAAGTTGCAACTTCTTCGGAACTTAGTAAATTATTAATAGATTTTAAAATATGTATCGATAAAATAATTGGTACAAAATAACAAGGAATCAATATAGACACCAACTTGCAGCCAATCATAAAGATAAATCCATCTCGGGAAACCAATGAGCTGCTTATACAGAATGCAGGTGTCAGGGAGCTTGTTGCTGATCGATTCCAGGGAATCGAGTCGTAAATTTTCATCCTGTTAGTGGGATATAATATTGATATTAATCAAACTCTATCTATACGTCAACAAATGCATAAGGATACGAAAGGCCCTTTTTCAAATTTTCCCTAATTGATGGATTGATATTGATTCGGAATGTTTCTAAATTATCCATGAAAAATGCTTCATAGCCAGTAAGCTTAGAATAGTGAGGCAGATGTTGTTTCAACCATTCATGCAACCAATTGCAGAAATCATGCAGAAAATGCTTCTGTTTATTGGCAGTTTCGGAATATTTGCTGAAAGTACACAATGAGAATTCTGACACGATGATGATTTTCTATAATACTTCTTTCAGATTTCTCCGACTATTTGGAATAGTAACAGGAACTGACTCGGACAATATTTCTCCAGCTGTTATTTTGGATGCCAATTTCAAAGAATTTTCAATAAAATCTGATAAAATTGGGCAATTTTCTTTTTCATTGGATAAATTTGAATTAGCGAAATTAATTAATTCTATAATTTCTTCATGTGATAGCGTCCTAATTTTGAAAATGCACACATCAACTCAGTTTTCAACTATCTATGAAGTTTTATGAAACTCCAAATTTTGCACTTTTACTACGTGGAAGGTTTTAATAGTCATTGCAAAATATGGTAAAAAGCCTAAGAGTGAGGAGAAAACAGGAAATATATAGATAAAGAATATAGATTGCAACAGACAGGTAGTCGTAACTTTAGAGAGCAATATATTGAGTTATAACTTGCATATAAAATAATTTTTGGAAAGAAGTGGAACATAAAAGGGAACGTCGAAATTATATTACAAGGAATCTAAGTTTGAAGAAAGGATATGATAATCATTCAAATAGAAATAGAGTGAAAGGTGCAAATTTACAGATAGAAAGACGAAAACATAAACAAATTTGATTTTCTGAATCTGTTAGGTTTTAAAAGTGTTGATAATAGCGCAAAATGGATTTTTTAAATAAAAAAATTACTCGATTCTACCTGGAAAAATTTATTGAAAAATGCAAGTAAAATTTTTAGCAAATGTATTTATACAAAACTTAAAGAATCTTTCTCATTAGATATTTCAAAATGATAAAATCAAGTTCTTTCGACCACTTTAAGAGTCCGAATCCACACTTTAAGCACCGCTGATATAAAGCATCAATAATTTCAAAGAATGGCGGAAAAACAATTGCAAAAAGTTTTAATAGGTTAGAATATTTTCTTCAATTAAATAATTTTTGTTTAAATGAAGTCAAATTTTGCATTTAATTAGTTAAATAATGTATTTTTTCAATTATTATTTTTGTTTAAATAAAGTCATTTTAATGTAATTTTTGTTTAAATGGAGTCAATATATTTTTTTATTTCAATAACATTTTCTAACATAAAAGGGTAATTTTCTGTGGTCACTGGAAATCAAAAGTTGGGTTCTGAGCGTTTTCAGTGTAAGAATGCAGGCTAATTTCAATCCTTCACAAGGTAGCACAAATGGGATGATTAACTATGTAAAACGAATATGAATAATTACAGTAATTTCTTTATATTTGTAAATTTATTGATCAATGCGTTTAAAAGCTAAATAACTCGATAAAAATTATCCAATGGAAATCACACTAAAGATTTTATTGATATATTAATAATTTTAGAACGAAATATAAAATCTATTATCTTAATTCGATCAAAAATAATAATGAATTATTGGAAATTTTATTATTATTATATATTTTTAAGATTATCGATTAATATATTCAATAAAATTTAAAAAAATCGAATTTATTGATCTATATTCTTAAAATAAATCGATAATAATTATCCAATAGTAAGCAATATAAAAGATTTTATTGGTGCTTTAAAAATTATAATCATCAAATATCAATAAATTTAGCTAAAATTGATTGGTTTATTAAAAATTGTATTATTAACTAATAAGTAACGAATTTACTTCATCAATTCAAGATTGGATTGCAATTCTATAGAAGACCCAAGCCCGCATTTCAAATGAACAGTAAACACTTGATGAAACTATATAAATTCAAAAAAATAGAATGTTTATTTCATGGATCTCACTTTCGTTCCGAGTTTCGATTCGGGAAATTTCGAAAACAAATCCAACAGCCAGCGACAGATAATGATGGATGTTTTATGATAATTTGTTACATTTATTATTGATGCATTCGATGAGCACAGTTCGCTATAGGTTTTGCATTCGAGTTGCAATTCTTTCCAAAAGGAATGAGATGAGCTATTTGTGTGTTGATAAAGGCAATACTAAATAGGATAGGATAATGAAACGGGCGATAGATGATATTACTGGTTCATTTACCTGATATCTTTGGATCAAATGTGAAATGGAATAATCGCAACACATGAACATATCGTTGACAATGTAGGAATACAATCGACTACTCAGTTGAATCGGGAAGCCCTCAGATATCAAATGGGTTAGAAAGAGATTTAATAAATCTGAAGGGCTAGCTGAAGAGAAAAAGTGCTTGGAAACCCGCATTAATGATCTGTTGTTCAGCATCCCATCGAGAGACTCCACAGTAGATGAGAGGCCGATCAATAGTACAAAGGGGTATTGTGAATTTCTCGCACTGGACAATGATATATTTTCAAAGGAAAATCTTTAAATCAATCTTAAAACAGTAAATAGCATATACAGTGGAAAGGGGGGGGGGGTGGAAGGGGGCTTATGTCGGATGGGACGGTGTGATTAGATCGAAACGCTTGCTGAATAGATTTAATTGCTCAATAAATCTCGTTTTAAGAAAAAAAAACAAAAGTAATAACACGCAACGCAGTACCAGTTCCAATGTTATCTACAGTGAGTTCCGGTAACCTGTGACGATCACGCAAGCGGGAGTGACCAATTCAGGGTCAATATATACCAGCAAGGTATTATTAACCATTATTATAAATGGATACGGTTATCAATGCCTGTGAAGGAGTAATACATCACCCCCCCCCCCTATAACACTATAAGGGAACTCAAGTTTCATGGGAGCATATAATGAAATCGAATTGCTAACTGAACAACCTCAATAACCCAATACGTTTTCAATTGAAAAATAAAACAAAAGTAATAACATGTAACTCAGTACCGGTCCCAATGTTATCTACAGAGTTCCGGTAACCTGTGACGATAACGCAAGCAGGATTGACCAATTATTACTATGCAAAACTGGTTACGATTGGTAAAGTCTGGAAAGAGATAAAGGACTCACCCCTAATCTCGCACAGATCAATCGCCCCTCCCCATCATACCCCCTCAATATCCTTCTTATCCATCAGCCATCATCAATGGCAAAAAAGCCTGAAATTCATCAAAAATAACAACAACTAATAATGCTTCTTCATTTATCATTAAGTTTCAAAATTAAACAAATATTACCTGGTAATTTCGATTAAACTTTGCAACAATTCCACATTAAATAATTCAATATCTTCAACAATCAAAATTATCTGTTTCAAAACATAGAATTCCTGTATAGTTAACAATTATATTCCAATTTCAGTAGTGAAATTTTACTTTATTATTCAACCACTCGTCAAATGCTAATAATGAACTCTTTGAAGAAAGCGGTAAATTCAATTCTACCTAAAAAGTCATTTATAAATAAGAAAATATATATTAAATCATTTACTAAATCTGTGGAGGGAATTATTGATTTAATTATGCATTCCAATACCTTTTTAAGTGATGTGCAATCACGTGATTTTAATCTTACGATGTAACTATTACACATTTCCTTTATCTTATCACATAAGGCAGTATATGTCTCGTCACGATCAGGAGTATTAGCACCTAACAACATGACAGCGAGGGGCATTATTTTCGGTAAGTCATATTCACTTTTAACTTGAAACCAATTTTCATAATTAATTTCTAGAAATTGAATAATTTTTCCAAAATATATTTCATTCTTTTTACAGTAAAAATTCTAAACAAAATTCAACAGCAATACTCAACATCAATGAACAAACCTCAGTAATTTTCATAAATTCACTGCGTATAATTTCATACATATTTTGACGAGTACAGATGTCTACAGATAATAAAAATATATCATTTAACTACTTTTTATCTTACCATTATGTCGTCTATTTTTTTTAAATATTTTGTATTCCTAAAATAATAAATAATAAATATTTAAATCTAAACAAGCATTAAGCATCTTAAATTATTTTAACTAGATTTATTATTTAAATAACTTAGTCATTTTTTAAGATTAAATTTAATTAATGTTATTTAAATATCTCAGTATTAAAACAAAACCCTTTATTTTCTCACAATACTTCTTTAATATTTCTTTTAAAAATTTCTTTTAAAAAATCATATAAATATGTTATGTTATGTTTGTGTGTGGTATTATTCTAAATTGATTATTATTATATATTGTATGTCAATGTGTATATAAAGGAAATGTTTGTTAGAACATTAACAGAATCTCCTGTAAAAATCTGTGTCGGGACTGTAATGTAATAATAAATTAATGTAATGCGCGTTACAATAATAAATTAACAAAAGGTAACTAACAATTTTAATTCTAAAATTTTAAATAACACTAAAATTATAAACCTTAATCAGTTAGTTTATCAAGGATTTCTGTTCGTTTGGAAATAGATTGGGATTTTCAGATTCAAATAGATCAGGAATTTACTTGACGCTCGAGTCTAGGAGAATGGATCGTGAATTGTATAGTTCGATATTCTGGTCGAGAGTAGTATACTATAGATAGATGTGGTAAATTTTATTTTCTTTTAGATTTATAGCTTCTGGTTTTCTTCTTTTGAGCGATTTTATTTTCTTTTGTTTTGAAGTTCAGGAGAATGGTAAACATATAATATAAGATAGTTGGTAGACTTAAAAGATTCTTGAAAATAATATCAAAACGTCGGTAATTTGGTTTCTAGTAAATTTGGTTTTGATTTAGTTTTGGTTCTTTATCCAATTTTACTTTTTTGTACTTGTCTTAATTTTTTCTTCGATTTTTTTGATAAAAAGTAATAACATTTTTCCAATAACTTTTTTTTAATATTTTTGTTATATGTTTATGTGTATTTTGTTTCTATTTTTTAAATACAACCAGGATAAAAAACCTTCAAAATCTGTTTCATATTTACAAATAACTAAAAAGATGTACAACTAACCATGTTTGTGCGTGTGTTTTGTTTTTGTATGTTTCTGTTTTAGTTGAAACAATCGCTGTATTGTTTTTTGTATAGATGTGTGATTATTGTGTCTTTGTCGAATAGTTTTATTGAGTTTTTGTAGTTTGAATGTGATGTTTTAGTGGATTGGTTGTGTTTTTATTTGTGTTTAAGTCTGTGTTTTGTCTTTTGGTGTGTTTTTTTGCGGGTTTTAGTTCTGGTGGTAGGGTTTTATTCGCCTTATGTTTATTTTCATTTTGTTTTTCTTTTTGATTATTGTGGCTACGTTTTTGTTAATTTCAAGTAGTTTGAATGGCCCTTCATATTTGGATTCGAAACCTTTTGTGAATGGTTTTATATTAGGATGAAATCTGTTGCTTTTCCGTCCAATTCAGAGTCTGGTCTTCTTTTTAGGATACCTTTTGGTTTCTTTTCAGTGATTTCGTTGTTTTTGTTTTTTTGATGTTTTCAGTGTTTTTAGTTGTGTCTAATTTAAGTGATGGCAAATTTGATGTTTTTCCGAAAACCTTGTATGCTGGACTTTCATTCATTTGTTGAGTTTGGGCTATTTCTCAGTCCGAGGTTGGTTTAACCAGTTTTGATCATTGGCTTTTGTTCTGATGCTTTCTTTTAATGTTCTGAGAAACCATTCAATTTTTCCGTTTGATTGTGGGTTGTAAGCTGTTGTTCGGATTCCTTTTGATGCTGTATTTGTTGCAGAGTATTTTGAACATTTCTGATTCGAACTGTTTGCCTTGATCAGTTATGATGGTTTTTGCTTAGCCATAAGAAACTATCCAATTTAGTTGGATCATTTGGCAGACATTTTTTTCGGTGATTTCTTTTATTGGGATCGCATTCGAACCAGTTGGATTTCCTGTCTATAATTGACAGCAGGTATTTGTAGTTGTGATTTTGTGGTAGTGGTCCTACCACGTCTGTGTGTATCGTTTCAAAAACTTCGCTGCTTTGGAAGTTTACTTTTTGTGTTTTGAGTTTTTTTGTTGTTTTGTTTAATTGGCAGCTGAGAAAACTCTTGAAATAGTTTTTGATGTCTTACCGCATGTTATGCCATATATAATTGTTATGTATTAGTTCGAATGTTACTTTGTTTCCCTGGTGATTAATCTTGTGTATCTTTTTGATGCAGTTGTGGTATTCGTTTGTTGCTTTCGTTTGAGACGTCGTGCAATACTCCGTTGAGTTATTGTAGTTCCAAGCTGTGTTTATTGCGGAGTTTGTTTATCGGTTCTTTTTGTTTGGATTTGACTTGATCCAATTCAATGATCTCTTCGAATTCCAAGAAGTTTATGTCACTTTCGGCTCTGGATATAGCGTCTGCTGCTATGTTTGACTTTCATCCTACGTAGTTTATTGTGCAATTGAATTGTGAAATAAAGTTGATTTGTCTAATTTGCCTTGGTGAGAGATTTTTCATTTCAATTGCGTTAGTTAGCGGTTTGGGATCTGTGAATATTTTGAAGTTTCGTCCTTTGAGCAAATATTGAAAATATTTGATTGCTTTGTATATGGCTAGGAGTTCTCTGTCTAAATTTAAGTATCTCGTTTGGTGTGACTTTAGTTTTTAGAGACGAATCCTAGTGGTTGTTTGTCGAATTTGTTTTCCTGGAAAATTGTTGCGCCCATAGCAAAACCTGAACAGTCTGTTGTTAGTTGGTACTCTAGCTCTAATGTTGCCATTGAATGACTTTCTTTGGCTTTTTTGAATGTATCGGTTGTTTGTTGTGTCCAGTTTATTGTGACATTTCGTTTTGTCTTGATAATGTCATTTAGTTGGGCTAGTAGTTTACTGCAGTTTGGTATGTAAGAATGGTAAAAGTTTCCCATTCCTAGAAATATCCTCAACTCTCTTGTGTTTGTTGGCAGTTTGTAATTTTTTATGCTGTTTATTTTATTTTTAATTGGTTCTGTTCCTTCGTCGTTTAGTGTGTGACCAAGGAAGTTTATTTCTGTTTTTATGAATTCACATTTTTGTGTGTTTATTTTCAATTTTGCTTTGTTCAGCGCTTCGAATACTTTTTCCACGTCTTTTAAATGTGTTGCTTTATCTGGGCTTGTAATTAGAATGTCGTCCAGGTAAGCAATTGTGTTTTTGATGTTTTTCATTGTTTGGTCCATGAATCGTTGGAAAGTGGCTGCGGCGTAAACCGAAAGGCATTCTATTGTACTCGGACATTCCGATCGGTGTTGTTATTGCTGTTTTTACGTCTTCTTTTCTGATGGGGATCTGATGGTATGCTTTTTGAAGATCTATTTTTGAAAAGTATTTTTCGCCGTTTATTCGGTTTATTATGACTTTTATTTTAGGTAATGGGTAGCTGTCTGTCTTTGTTATTTTGTTCTGTAATCGTCACAAGCTCTCCATTCACTATTAGCTTTTTGTTTTAGCATCAGTGCTGAAGACCATTCTGAGTTTGAATGTTTGACTATGTTGTTTTCCAACAATTCGTTGAAAATGTTTTTTGTGATTTCTATTTTTTTTGGATCTAGTGGTCTTACTTTTGCATGTACTGGATTTCCTTTTGTCAGTATTGCTTGTTCGGTAGTTTGTTCTGGCTTGTCGTCAAATTGGACTGGTTCCATTAGTTCTTTGTATCGTTCTAGTATTTTTTTAATTTCTGGTGTAATTTTGTCTGGATTAGTTTTGTTTTTTTGTGTTTGAGGTTACTACGCCTATGTCAATTCTTGATTTCTCTCTGTTGCTCGTGTTGTGTTGTGTTGTGATGTTGTTGTATTAATGTATTCTAATATTTGTTTGTTTTTCCAATCCACTAGGAGGTTGTATTTTTTTAGGAAATCTGCTCCTATTATTGCTTGTTGAACGTCAGCAATTGTGAATGTCCAGTTGTAATTTTTTTTATTTATATTCAGATTTAGTGTTTGTTGCCCGAATGTTTTGATGCTTGTTCCGTTGGCTGCTGTTAACGGTTTATCTGTTATTTTTGTATTTTTATACATTTATTGTTGCAATAATGAAATCACCGAACCGATGTCTATTAAAAATTCTGTGTTATTGGTGTGCACCCAAAAAGTGTTGTTTTTGTCACCTAATGTGAGTGCAATCATTGGTGACTTTTTTAGTTTTCCTGCTTTGTCTTGTGATTGTCACCGAATTTGTTATGAAAGTAGCAGTAGTTTTTGTTTAGCAAATCGTTTCTTGATTCCCTTCCTGGGCTGTGGTTTTGGTAATTGTTGTATCGGTTTGGGGAGTTTGACCGGTTTCGGTAGTGATTGTTTGGGATTATCTGCGGTTGAAGTTTTGTCTATTGTTTCTGTCTGATGATTGGTTGTTGTTTTGTCTGTTGTAATTGTAATATGGTTGACTTGTGTTGTAGTTGTTTCTGTTGTATACGTCTGTAGCTTGGTTTGAATTGAAATTTTGCTTGTTGTATTTTTCTTTTATTTTGGCCAGTTCTGCTTTTATTTGCAGGTTTTCGATAATTATTTCGCCGAATTTGCTAATTAGTATGTTTATTAGTTTGTTTGATAATTCGATCGGTCCAGTATTTTTGTTGTTTGTCTGGTTGTTGTAGTTTGTTTTATTTCTGTTGTAGTTTTGAGTACTACAAATTGTAGGGTAGATTTCCTCGTTTATTTTGTCACATATGTCAGCAAGTGTTTCGACATCAGCGTTACTGCTAGCGGCTAGGATGCGTCTGATTTCCTGTAGCATCGCGCACAAGAAGAATTCTTTCACCAATTCATTTGAACCTGAGTTTGTTATATTTGGTTGTAAATACTCCAGTTTTTTGTTTTAATTGTGGAAGAAAATCTGTGGGTTTTTTGTCCCCTAACTGTGTATTGTTGAGGCATGACTCTAGGATTTGCCTTCTGTTGACTTTGTTTTTGTTGGTGAGTATGTTACACAGTATTGTAAAAGGGTCGCCATCTTTTGATATTTCGTCTATTTGATCGGCGATTTCGTTTAATTTGTTGCTTGGGAGTGCCGCTAATATGTTGGAGCATAGAGATTTTCTGGACTTGACTCCATATAGCGTTAAGGTTAGTTTCGCGAATTCTAACCATTTTTGCGGTGTTCCGTTATCCTCTGTGAAATAGTTGGGGATGTTTGTTTTCGGATTGATTATTGAATTAATGGTATGTGTGTTTTCTGTGCTGGTGTTTGGGTTGTAATAGTATTTGGTGATTTGACCCTAAAGTATTAGTATTGACTGCGGTGTAAAAGCATGGATTGTCATCATTGCTGGTCCAAAATTGAAATTCCAAGGCTTAAATTTACATAAGAATATCTGTAGCAGCACTTTCTACCACTTATTGATGACCACATTACATCTTCTTACCAGGTCTTACCTCTTATTACTATGCCAATGCCACTTTGGAATCTTTTATAATCATAAATATATTTATTTTCAGTTATATAAATACAAGTTCGTGACGCTATAACTCAAAAAATATGTTCATACGACATCAGAGAATGGCAGTTTGAACTAATATACTGGAATTGAGACTTTAATGATAACAGGGACACCGATTATCAAAATGAAATTTACACCATTTAGCATGGACCTCTAGATGTATACCTCTAGAAAGTAACACATAAAACAAACTGGTGAAAGGTAAGTTCATTCGGGTTACTTTCTTTATAACAACTTATGCAACCAGGGGCACAGAAAAAGGCCATCTGCAAATAGAAAAAGTAATTAATTAAATCATGTTTTGTAATGTTTGGATGTCATTTTTCATAAAATTTTCTTTTGTAGAGTACTATTTAAATAGCTCAATAAAGTTAAATCTATTTAAATTAAATTTTTCAATTTTTGAGTCACACGTCTCCTCTTTTATATTCCAATCTCGTGTGCTGTATATTGATATTCTGCCATCATGTCTCTATCTCCACGCTAATCAGCAAAATAAGATTTGCGTATCATTTAAATATTATCTCTGATAATTCTGGAAACAATAACGATAATGATTAACCCTCAAATGCTATTGAAAATAGATCGATCATATTGAATTTTGATGAGAGTGGAACAAGTGAATCTTCAATAGATGAATGCCCTCTACTTCCACCTTTTCGTGAAATAATTTTTACTCATGGTGAGCAGACCATCGACAATGATGAACGAGTTGTGGGAAGAATGGCACCATATGGAAGCCTCATAATCAACAAAATGTCTGTGGAAGAAAACCAAAAGAAACATTGATGTGACATATAATTATGACGTCATATGTGGAGTATAGTAAAATCCTGGTAATACTCGACTTCTTATAAAGTTTAAAAAAATAACACATAAAAATATTGCATAAGAATACAATAGCGTCCTTGAGTAATCACGGAAGTGGAATTTTACATTACAAATTTTTTAAATTATTATTTATTAGAATTTTTGGTGTAAAAAATCAAATTAAAAACAATATTTTATTATAGAAATACATTAAGTTTTAATCATTAAATAAATCAAAATTATTAAATAATAAAAATATATAGGAAATTCTGTTAAAGGGTAAGATAATAAAAAAAAGTCTTGTAGATTTTTTTGTTACCCGTATCATCAATAAATCTTTTTAAATTATATCCATATTTTTGCATTTTACTTTGCATTAATTTATCAGAAACATCAAGAACTATAATCAAGTTGAATTTAGTTTTCAATAGTTCCCATATATCTGAAAATTCAGCCCAGTGAGGATAAGACATCAAGCACTACCCCGCGTTGAGACATTTGTGAAACAGAATTACAATTAACACCTGTATTCTAAGAGAAAAAAGATTATAGCAATTATTAATTCTCAAAATTCGATTAAAACAAAATGTAAGAAATCAAATATATTTAAACAAATTAGAATTTCGTTGTGTTTGAATATACATTAGACATACTTCTTAGGATTTACCAGATACAGTGCAAAGAGTTACAGAGTTTTCGTAATGAATTCTACTGCGAGATTAAAATCGTTGCTGGGAAACTGATTCCTTTTTTTCGAGATTAAAAATTGTAGGTTAGATAAACTTTTACCTGATAAGGTTCGTGACAGGATATTCGATACTTAAAATTATGACGCAAACATCCCTTGTATTTGAGAAACCTTGATTCAGTCACTAGAAAGTTCAAATTCAAGAATAAATAACTTAAATGCAAGGAGCGAGTGTTAATTAGACCTCAATGTTATAGTCTTTAGAGTGATCAGGAAAGCATCAATGGTAAAGGAATAACATTGAAAGCACCAACTTAAAACATCAGTTACATTTAGATTATTACAATAATCTGATTTTTACGGTTTCACAGTGTAGGACAATTTACAAAAGTCATCAACTATTTGCAGTCAAAAATTTTAACAAAGCATATATTTATGCAGACGACAAGGGTGTTGGATGAAGGAAAATAAATGTTTTACATATGGATATTATAAGGGAAGTAAAATAATGTGTCTAAAAGAAGATGTGAATGTAGACTTTCAGGAAGAATTATCACCGAAGAATTTTATTGAATAAAATATTTTTAAATTTCAGGCTATCTTTTTATTTGGCGAACATTATTTCTATAGATTCAATATATTAAGGGTAATTTTTCTGTACAAAGTTCTTGTATTTTTTCATTGAAAACAGATTTTGGGGCTTTTTTTGTGAAAATTTACATAGGCTTTTTAATGAAACACTTTTAGACATTTTTCATTGACAAATCGATATTAAAGCGTTTTTAGCAGTAAAAAGTTCTTTTCATTAAATGAATATTTATAAAAAAAATTAAAATATTTAAATTTAAAAAATGATATTAAAAAATAAAACTTCATAAGAAATTTTTATTTAAACAAAAAATTATATTATAACTACTTCATTTAAACAAATTAATAAAAAACATTAATCACCCCATTAAAACAATAGATTTTTAAAAAATTCTAATTTTATATATTATATTTATAAATATTATATCAGAATATTAAACAAACTTTAAATGTAAATGTAATCCTGCTGTCCAAATTTTGTTTCAAAGGATCGATGTAAATATCCCAATCTCCAATTAAATCATATCCAATAAATCTTAAGTTTAATGTTGAGCATTCCAAATCGCAACGGACAAATTTGATATAAGCCAATACCTCTGGAGCTGCACCGCAGCCGATACTTGTTACATTTTCACACTATGAAAATATATTATTCAAACTATAGAAAAATTTATTGAAATAAAATTACTTTTTTAACAAACTCTTTGACATCTTCATGTTCTCTAAAGGACATCAGAAGATTATAAAAGCAACTAAATCTTCTTCGGTAAAGATCAATTATATATAATGCTCTAGAATTTAATTAAAGGATCAACATATTGAATGAGAATTTTGTCGTTCATCTTAAAATAACTAGTAAATATTTATCGATTTTTCCTTTCAGGAGATTCCTTGTCAATTTATAGATGAAAACTTTCGCAAATTCTGGTCATTCACAAAGTTTAATGGTTCACTAATATCATCAATTAATGAATTCGGATTTTCAAAAGCATCTATCAAATTTATTTTCGACTTTCTTACATCTGGTTTCTCATACCCATCCACCAGAAATGTCGCTGCCTATATCTGTTGCTTCTACCTCACCATTTTAGGAGCGTTAAAGAATCATTAGTAATCTTTTATGGAATATTCTAAGTTATAACCTCAACAAAATTAAACTGGAAACAATCTTTTTATTAGTTGATCTATATCAGTGGTCGTCTTATTAGTTTGATATTTATCAGTGATAGTCTGATTAGTTTCTGTAACGTTTAGATTTTTAAGATCTCTAATAATTCTAAATAATCTCTGCAATTTTATATATAGCACAATAACAGTAAGTTCACCATTTTAATACAATATCATTTACACCAATTTAATTTAGTTGATAAAAATCTATAAGGTCCTTTTAATTTTGTCATCATAGACATTTTTAGAAAAAATATCAGTTGTATTATTGTTGTTAATTATTATTTTTATTAATATTTTTATTTGTAACTTCACTAAACACATCATGTACTCCAATTATCCCGATATAATTTTTTAAAGGAGACACTGTTTGACTCAACATTTCCTCCAAACACATCACTAATCCTAACACCAACATTTATAAAACATAATATTGTATACATGTGAAATATAGTGAAAATGCCTCTTTAGTGTCAAAATGGAAACTTAGCCCTAAAAAGCCTGATATATAAATTTGCGCATGTTCTCTTACCAAAGCAGGTACTTACTTGCCACAAGTAATGTTAGCCTAAATTATAGGTTTTTATTAAATCTGGCGATTGTTTTAAAATTGATAACATTTACCTGAATATGGGATGATCAAAATGTTTGTTTTGCTTCCATTTGCTTCCAATGTTCTTCCAATTTCTGAAAGTTATATTCATATTACTCACGACGCTTTCATCTGCATTAGTCTTTAAATCATTTGCGACGGCTATAACCGAATCTATTGCTAGATTGAGATCAGTAATAGTTAGATGATGATTATCAGAATTAAGTAAAACTATTCTCAATGCTCATCACAATTAAAATTTGTTTAAATTAGGATTTGTTCTGAAAAATGACCGTTACAATTATCGTAGGATTTACAATAATTACATTTATATATTAAAGGGGAATTATTTCGTTTCCTTTAACGCTTAATCTTCCTAGAATTATTATTACAGTTAATTTTACTCTAAAATTGTCAACGAAAATTGAAAATGAGCATTTAATTCCAAGAAATTGATTAAAAAATTATTAGCATCTTAAAACAAATTAAGGTCATTGATAAAATTTAAATTAGTAAAATTGTTTATCAATATATAAATTGATAAAATTTAATCAAATAAAGACACAAATCGACAAAGTTTTAAAGAAATATTTTTAATTATATTTTAAACTCTGACCAAAATATTTATTAAATCTAGCTATATGCTAAATTTGTGATGACGAATAAGGGTTCCAATGGAGAATATACCAAATGTGTAGTTTTGCGACCAGTCACTGCCTGGCTTTCCATTAGAACAAAATCTATCACAAAAGAACTGTGTTAGTTAACACCTATGATCAATTTTCATGCGCGTAAGTTAAA
Organism: Schmidtea polychroa; assembly: GCA_959609185.1. Taxonomy (NCBI): domain Eukaryota; kingdom Metazoa; phylum Platyhelminthes; order Tricladida; family Dugesiidae; genus Schmidtea; species Schmidtea polychroa. The sequence continues at coordinate 53,483 of CAUHTR010000973.1, read as the reverse complement.
AATTGTAAGTTTTGTAGACAATAAAATTCTGTACAAATCGCCTACTAGCTTTTCTCTCTAATTTTTATATTTTTCAAAATTTTCATGTCAAAATTGTCGACAAAGAGATAAACCCTACAAAATGAGCTTTTGAGCTTCATCACACAAATATCAATTTGCAGATGCACAATAAAAAGAACAAATTATTAATTATCAATTCTTGTTGGATTTTTCAGACATGTAAAAATTATTTTCGCTTTTAAACATAACGATTTTCTCTCTTCTTTAACCCCTTTATTAATATTTGTATGTTTCCAATGAAAATTTAAAATTTTGTAGTCTAATATCATAAAATTTCCATATATTCATTAATAATTCATCTTCAGCAATTATTGATCGTTTCATTATTGCAACCCAATTTCTCAATGATTTCATCCTTCGACGGGTGATCGACAAAACAAATAATTTATTTTGGAATTTGTCATTTTTGCAAAACTTTTTATTGTAGAATAATTTATATAGTACATTTAGAGAACTTAATATAGGGGAATGTTGATCCTGTATTGATCAATGCATTTCAAGGAAAACCTTTTATTCAGATTTTAACTTAGCAATCTTGTGGCTTGACAATTTGTGAAGTGGCTTAAGGTCTGAATGGAGTTTCAGATTTGAATACATATAAGTCAACAACTGCAAATGAGTTTTTTAAATGACAAACTATGGACCAATGATCATTTTTGTGAGAGGTGTTGCAAGTTGAATTTCTTGCGGGTAGGGTTGCCGAGGATGGTTATTGCGATCACACCATAGACAAACTTTTGATTTTATTGTATTGAAGGTTTTTATCATTGATTTCCTACTTCAATAAAAGCGCAGTATTTATCATTGTTTCGATATTTTAATCTTTGCGCCCAGGAAGACGTTGTCACATCTCATTTAACCAAATTCCGAAGACAAGAATGTGACAGATCGAGAGATTTTGATGCTCTTTAATAGTTAGAACTTTTTGTTATACATTTTAATGCTATAAATTCTGATTCTTTAATTAAACCTATGGATAGATTTACTTGTTTTGTGTCTCATTTGTTGAAGACTAAACTGTATTAACGTTGAGTGTTTTGTATCTAATTTCTGTATCACTTCCTCAAAATTTGTGCATGATTCTATAATCATTAATATATTTTATGTTTCGAGAGTTAAAAGTATATCCAAGTTTGCAGAAGTTGATATTTTGTACTTTGAAATTCAGATTTTGAAGATTCTTTTCCGCTGGCAAAATTCGTTTTCAGTTAGATTTTCGTGAAGTTCCCTTTCAAATAATATATTAATATTCATATTAAGTTAATAAAATTGATGTAAAATTAATAACTAAATAAACAAATTTCAATTTTATTTAATCAATATTGACTAAAAATGTGCGTTTAAATTTAATAAATATTTTTTATATTTTAATAAATTCTTTTTTCAATTATAATCTTGAATAAAATAAGAAAAAAATTAGTGAAAACAAATTATTTTAAATTCTGAGATTTTCTATGAAAGACTATAAAAGATTGTAAAATTAAGGTGGTTACCCTTTGGCAAGTGATTCAAACGAACATGGCCTTTCAGATTTACTAGCAATTTAAGGATGAAAAGCTATTTTGCTGAAAATTTTTTTCTTATTACTTTGAATGAGGATAGGTAGAGTCAGATTGTAATTAAATTCCTACCGAAATTGTTAAACCTTTTTTTTAAAAATTAGATTAAATCCTAAGATCAAAATTAATTTTAAAAACAATATTTTATTATAAAAAATATTTAACAAATATTATCAAATCTTAAAATTAATAATAAATCAATTAAAATTATTAAATATTAAAAATATAAATTAAATTTTGTTATTGTCGAAAGAAATAATAAAAGTTCTTTTTCGATTGAACTTGTCCAAAATTGTCATCAAAAGAATTACAATTATAACCACAATTTTGCAATTTAGGATGGTCTTTCGTTTTGACATCAAGAACTATAATCAAGTTGAATTTTCTCTTCAATAAATCCCATATATTCTCGAATCCAGCCAAATGAGGATAGGACATCAAGCATGCCCCGCCTTGAGACATTTGTGAAACAGATTCATTATCTACCTTTTTATTCTAAGTAGAAATAGATTAAAAAATTTAAATAATGTTCATATTTTGATAACATTTAATTTGAATTTATGAATTCAAACAATGTTATATAATATGAAGTTAAATTTAATTTAAATATGAAGTTACAATAATCAGTACATTTAAACAACTGTATTAATTCATAACATTCTCCACTTGTTATAGGTCAAGTCTTAAGAAGGTTAATGAAGTCTTAGAAACCTAATTAAGTCATTTTCCTGTGAGCTATTTGGCAATAGTCATAATCATAAACAATTTATTTATTTCTGTATATGACTGGAGATATCTTCTGCAAGAAAAGTTCGAAACCAGAATCTAAATCATGTTGATTTACGTTATCTTTTCGAATTCAAAGAAAAAAATCAAGATCACAGAGTGGACAGTTTCCAAAATTTAATTTCGTGTACAAAAGGATCACATTGGTGAATTCGAACTTTCCATGTGGCTAAACCGATTTGAGCATTTCTAGCCATTATTAGTACGCCGCTTGAATGAGAAAAATTACCGTGATATGTGCTTGATGAACGAATGCATTGAATGTGGAGCATTTGGTGAAACATTATCACAGTAGGCTATGTTGGGATGTTTTAAAATGAAATTTATTAAACATTAATATTTATAAATTTAAACCTTTTCGTAAATTTATAGAAAACTAACATTTTGACCTTGTTTAAATAAATATTATTATTAAATATATTATTATTAAATATATATTATTAAATAAATAACAATTAAATAATAAATGAATAATAAATTAATAAAATTATTATTATTATTAGTATTAATCTATATACTCCGAGTCTATCCGACAAAATATTTTGTCCCCCTATGGGTAATGCTCACAAGGGTACTGGTCATATTCAACATGTCGCAAGGGTATTATTATTATTATTATTTTTTATTTTTTTTGTATATTTTATTAATATTTTTACGGGGGGGATTTTGACCTTGATCCTATGTTTCTAATATAGCAACCAATTTTTGGCTAATTCTGTTGAATAACCGATAAACTTCGAAATCGATCATGATGTCTACAAATTCCATGGGGAAGTAGAACGATTCTTTGAAATATTGAACATTGAAAAACAACTACATAATAATTTTGTAAGAGCGCCTTTTCAATTATTCTGAGTTTTGAAATTTTGTTCGATCCTAATTTGATTCGGGTAAGCGGGATGAGTAGCAATATAAAAACAAATGACAATGTTGGGGTCGAAGAGAGGAAATCAATTTATTTTAACAAAAACTAGTATGAAGATTAGCCAATTTGAATTTTACTTAGATAAAAATCATTACTAAATCTAATGGCAGTTCTTCCCAACGAAGAAGTATAAAAATGTCATTATAGAAAAATTTGGTATTTGGGAACTCTTAATACAAAGGGAACACTTCAAAGAATATGTTGAAGACGCTGATAAATTCCTTATTGAATTGCAAGAATATTTGCAATGAAAGGATTTAAAGTCCGTATGCTAAAAGTGCTTGCTAACCAAAATACTTGCTTCGTCAAAATTAAATCCACTTCATCATATCAATCATCCAAAGAACGTATTGGTTATGTGCTATAGGAATATAAGACATATAAGACTCGTAAAATAAAACTTTTCTTAATTTGAAAATCAACAAAATTAAAAAACATCGTAGAAAAGTATGGATGGATAGAAAGTTGATTAGAGATTTTATCAAAAAACGCGATAAAAAATCACATATTACTCTAGTGTAGCAAATTGACCTTTTCGCCATTTTTCTAGTACATCGAATAACGAGGATATGAATATAATATTACCTCAAAGAAAACCAAGATTCCAAAAACATCAGATTTCCTGTGAATTCACTGTGAATAATATAGGCATGCAATAGATATTACAAATTATCCGAGTTCTTCAATTGTTCACATTGACAAAAAATTAGAACAAACTTGAAATATGAATGTTATTTTATTGTCTAGATGATTTTTCAAAGCATTGATGTAGATGTTCCAACCACCTAGTGAATCGTATCCAATAAATTCTAAGTGTAATTGGGAGCACTTCAAATGACTCCGGACAAATTTGATATAAGCCAATACCTCTGGAGCTGCACCGCAACCGAAACTTGTTATATTTTTGCACTATCAAAATTTATTCAAAAATTTAAAATTAAATAATTTGAATTAAATTACTCTTTGAATAAAACGTATAATATCATAATCAATGAACATCAAAGACATCAGAAGATTATAAAAACAATCAACTCTTCTCGTGTAAAGATCTTCAATATAACAAGCTCTAGAAATTAATAAAATAATTAAAATAAAGGTAAATTAAATTGGTCAAAAACTTATTGTTAGAAGAAGACATAGTTTCACAGAAATCTTTATTCACTTCAAAAATCTAAACGGAACACACAATCGTTATACTATTTATAGTACATTGAATTGCGTAATCTTCAAAAGGGAGAATTATTAGTTTAAGTGATACTGTTGACACAGAAGACAAACATACTTACTTAATTTAGTTATACAAGCATTCCCGCATCATTCAATAGATATCAAGGTCTAGTGACCTAGTTATGTAAGTAATTCGTTGTAAATTATTATATCATCTTACATCCCCCTCCATTTAAAACTTTTGATCCATTCTACATTTCGAATTATTTCTTTGCCTTGCTTATTCTTTAGAACATAGCTTCTGTCATGTCGTTTTCCAGTTATTTCATAAGGCCCTTCATAACGTTCATCCATCTTTCTAGTATTTTCTTTTTTAACCAATACTTGGTCTCCAACTTCAAAATTCCTATAATTTTGTGTAATTAAATTCTTTTCTATGTTTTGTTTATGTTTAATTCCCTCCACAATCTCCCTTCTCCGATTATTAGCATCATTATTTTGTATATCCAAATTCTCAAATTTCCATCCATTGTCTACAAATATTCCGCCCAAATATTATTTCAGAGGGCGAAAATTCGGTTGTCTGCTGTATCGTCGCATTTAACATAAATTCCACATCTGGCAATATTTCTGCCCAATCTTTATGCCGTTTGTCTTTTAACGTAATTGCAATTGCATCCCTTATAGTTCTAAATTGCCTCTCAACTAACCCGTTTGTACTATGATGATATGGGCTTGAATATATTATTGTAATATGATGAGTTTTCAACACTTCTAAAAGGAGTTGAGATTCAAATGTTTTTCCTCTGTCGGAGTGAATGATTTTAGGGGCACCAAATTTCAAAATCCAATTTTCTCTTAAAATCTTTACCGTCGTCTTCTCATCCTGATGAGCAACTGCCGTCAATGATATATACCTACTGAATTGGTCAATTATAGCTAAAATATATTGTTTTCCATGATTTGTTTTCTTAAATGGTCCACAGAAATCAATAAATATCTCTTTGAAAACTTCATCTGTACTCTGTTTAATCAGCGGTTCTTTTGTTCGTCTTGTCCACGTCTTCCGTTTCTGACACTGTTCACAATTTTCAATCACTCTTCTAACTTCGTTTTCACTAATTTTCATTTTCATATTTTTCCGTGCATATTCGTAAATTTTTTTTACCCCTGCGTGACATAAGTCTTTATGTATATTAAAAATTATACCTTCATTATTTACTTTTATTTCTTGGTCCATATTTTCTATGGCCAATATTTTAGTTTTATTTTTATCTACCTTGGCGTTTTCATGAATTGTTTGGCACTGACTACATGAAGTACAGTCTTTTCTTGATAGGGAATCTGCGTTAGCATGCAATTCTCCTTTTCTGTATTCTAATTTGATATCTAGCCCACTTAAATAGTTAATCCATGTTTGGAATTGTGCTGTAATTGGCTTTTTTGTATTTATCATAAAGGTTATAGCTTTATGATCGGTTCTTAAAGTAAATCTTTTTCCATATAGATAGTGTTTGAAATGCTGAGTAAAATGATAGATTGCAAGCAATTCCTTTCGCGTAATGCAGTAACCGATTTCGTGCTTATTCATTGTCTTTGATCCATATGCAATAACTTGTTCTTGTCCATTACTACTCAACTGCGAAAGCACTCCCCCAATCGTATCGAAACTAGCATCTGTATCTAAAATAAAGGTTTTTCGTACTGGGGTAGACGTTAACGCTTTCTTTAGCGTGTTGAAATTTGTTTCACATTCTTCAGTCCATATAAGTTTATCTTTGTTAGACCCACATAACCTTTCTAATGGTCTTGCATACTTGGCGTAATCTTTAACAAATTTTTGATAATAATTTGTTAAGCCTAGAAAGCTTCTTAAACGTTTAATACATTTTGGTTTTTCATATTCTTGCATTGCTTTTATCTTTTCATAATCTGTCTTAATACCATTTTTATTTATAATGTGTCCCAAAAATTTTATTTCTAGTTTGTTAAAACAACATTTTTCTAAGCGTATTTTCAGACCAGCTTCTTGAATCTTTCAAACAACTCTTTCTAGTCTTTTTTATGTTCGATTTCATTGTCTGCAAATATAAGGATATCGTCTAAATAGACAATTGCTTCTCTCCAATTAAGATCACCCAAAACTTGAGTCATTAATTTTTGAAAAGTTGCTGGGGCAGCTGCAATTCCAAAAGGCATTCGGTTAAAACAATATTGACCATCTTTTGTTGAAAATGCAGTCTTTATTTTTGATTCCTCTTCTAATTCCACTTGATAATAAGCATTACCAAGATCGATAGTGCTAAATATCTGTGCTCCATTTAGGATATCCACCATCTCTTCAATATTTGGTATTGGAAATCGAGGTCTCTCCGTAATTGCATTTAGTGCCCGAAAATCCAAACATATTCTAATATCTGATTTATTCTTTTTTAACACACATACCAATGGGCTATTCCACACGGAGTCACATTTTTTTATAATTCCTGCTTCTTCCATGTCTTTTAGCATGTCTTGTATTTTGTGAGCAATATGAATCGGTTGACGTCTAGGATTAATTGTCACTGGGCTACCTCTAGTAACTATCTTATGTTTAATTAACTGTGTTTTTCCTACATCCCATTTATTTTTCATGACTATATCCGAAAATTCTTTAAGTAATTTATTAATCGTTGGGTCGATAATTCCTTTCAAATTGTTTTCCTCTAAATTCATTAATTAGTTTTTTAATTTTACTTTAGTTACTGCATGTAATTTAATATCAAAACAATTCATCATTTCTACGCCTGCAATTACGCTCGGGTTAATCTTATTTGCCACAAAGAATCTTATTACCAATTCTAATCCCGAAATTCTCACTTTTAGTAATATTGTTCCTATGTGTGTTCCTTAAGTGTGCTCTCGTTTGCACATGTAACCATAATATTGGATTCCCCTATTTTATCACGCATCTTTAATTTACTAACAACATCTTCGCTAATCACGTTTATTCTAGCCCCGGTATCCAAAAGACAATCAACTTTTATTTTATTTTCCAGCCAAATACCTACACTAGGTCTGCCATTCTTTCTTTCGTAAACGAATTTAGGTGCAAAAGGTCTTTCTTTATTTTCATTAACTTTATTATTAATTATATCGATACTCATAATCTTATCAATTTTGTTATTAATTTCATAAAAACTATATTCAAAATAATTTTCAAAGTCAAAACATTCACAATCATTCATAATTACATCATTAATTTTTAAATCATCTTTAAATTCATTCATTACGGAAATCTTGAAATCACAAGCATTCAAATTCAAACATTCTGTGTCAACAATATACTTACTTTAACCAAATTTATGGCTCCTAGCAACTCCCTTGAAACTGGAGCCTCCCCTTTTAGCTGTTCGCAATCTTTTTGCATATCATCCTGTTGAATCAGCTCTCTTTCCTCGTATTCGTAGTCGTATATCGCATTGCATTGTCTTCGATGTGGTCCTCTGCCTGAAGATTGGTTTCTGCTTTGAAATTGTCCTCTGGATCCAAATTGTTTTTGATTTCTATCATAATTTCTTCCGTTGTAATATGCTTCTGTTTTAACTGAATTTCTTCTGATGTCCCAACATTGATACTTGAAATGACCATTTTTGGAACATTGAGAGCATTTTACGTTTGGGCATTCTGCTCGAATATGTCCTTGCTCTCCACACGCCCAACATCTCTGCAGTTTAAATCACCTGGTCTCGTTTTTCCAGCCACTTGTATTTGGCATATTGAAGTTCATGGCCTCATTGGTTCTAGAGTTATAAAATATTGGCGTCTTATTCTGTTGGTACAACTGAGTTTTTCTCGGACTTTTGACTGTCTCCGCATATGATTTATTTTCATGTAGAGATGCTAATGATTGTTCACTTGAAAGCTCTTTTTGAATTTCTTCCATTCTTGATATCACTTCCTTGGCCTTATCTACTGATTTAACTTCTCTTAATTTCAATTCTTTTTTTGTTTCCATATCTTCCATTGCATTCTGCATTAAAAATAACATTAATGCCGGTTTTGTTAATTTGTGTCGAAGAACATTGTCGACGAGCTTTTCCACTTTATTGAAAGATTCGGTGCACGAGTCATTTCCTTTTCGATATCTTAAAGCTGCGTCTAGATCCATGGCTAGATTTTTCCTTGGCTCGAACGCTTTTTTTAATCTTTCTTCATAGCCTGAATAATCGCTCTGTACTTCTTCATATTTCTGGATCAACTCTACCGACAGAAAGGCCTTGGTAACAATTTCTTGAGTTTCTTGCGGTTGTTGCGTGACTTCGAAAAATCTCTTCAATTCCAAAATAAAAATTTCTAAATCACCATTTGGCAGCAATTGATTAGGGGGCTTGATATAGTTCTGGAGTCCTGGCGTGGTCGCCATGTTAGAAGAAGACATAGTTTCACAGAAATCTTTATTCACTTCAAAAATCTAAACGGAACACACAATCGTTATACTATTTATAGTACATACAATTGCGTAATCTACAAAAGGGAGAATTATTAGTTTAAGTGATACTGTTGACACAGAAGACAAACATACTTACTTAATTTAGTTATACAAGCATTCCCGCATCATTCAATAGATATCAAGGTCTAGTGACCTAGTTATGTAAGTAATTCGTTGTAAATTATTATATCATCTTACACTTATGAAGAAGCATTTGAAAAACGGAAAAACACAATATCAAAAGCCCCAGTATTAATATACCCGAATTTTAAAAAAAACGATTTTATTTTAGACACGGATGCGAGTTTTGACACAATAGGTACTGCTCTATCACAACGAAATAATGAAAGAAATGAAAGAGTTGCAGAATATTGCTCACATGCAATGAGCAAGCACGAACTAAGATATTGTATAATAAGGAAGGAATCTTTAGCTATTTATTATTTTACGCAATATTTTAAATATTATCTTTACTGTAAGAATTTTAAATTGAGGACAGATCATAAAACAATCACATTTATGATGACTACAAAAAACTCAATACCATCCCATTTCCAACCTTGGATGAACCTTTCAAGTAGTTTGAATATGAGAAACATGCACACAATGGAAAATTCAGTATGAAGACGCAAAGAAAGAGAGAATGAAAACAAAATTTAAATATATGATCAAATAAAATAACAAAAAAATAAAAATAATACAGTTGTAAGAATAGTAAAAATAGCTGACTAGTTTAAAAACAATAACAAAGAAATTTAAAAGCATGCGTTTTTTATTTTCGATTTTTATGTTTGCCAACACAAGCTATGGGTTAAAAAGAACTAATTTCGAGTATAACACTTTTGCACTATAAATAAATTTTTTGCCAAATTTAAGATATAATTACAGATAATTATGAATAATTTATGTATATCAATGCTAATAAAAGATATGTAACCCTTTGACGACGATTTTTAAAAAATGAAATTGCTGTAAACTGTGACAACGAATGAAATAAAATGTTACATTTGCTAGCCGGCAGAACATATATTAACGAGTATAGACGAAACTAGTCGAAAATACTATAAACACGAGTGGGACAAGCGTTGGTTGTAATAGCACAGAGAATAAGGCATCTATATTTTTTTTAAATTTGACTGGGACATATATGTCCCGACAGTGGTCAAAGGGTTAAAGTGGATTAAAGTTATTGAAAACTTTTAAATTAATGAAGGGTTATGACCAAAAGAAAGGACTGATACATGAATTTAACTCTATTCAGGAAAAATATTTTCTTTGTTTTGCGATTTCAAAATATTCAGAAATAATCAAAAAAAATCAAGAAATACAGAGTTAAAAGAAAAATAGAACAATTATAAAATTGTTTATTTAATCTATTTTCAATTTACAGTAGATACCGCTTAAAGAGAACATTTTTGGGACTTGAAAAAATGTTCTCTATAACCGATACTTCTCTATAACCGATACTTTTTAATAAGGATAATTTTAAAAATATTCTCAGTTATTTTCCGTTGCCTGGTTTTTTTCTTGAGTAAAATCTTCTCCAAATCTGATTCAATTGCTATTAAACTTTCTTGTAAATGGCCAGTTTTATCCTGATTTGAATAAAAAAGAACTACTTGTTGCATGCACTCAAATGCTTTATGAATGTTGGGAAGCTCAACACATTGATTGTTATCTGACGTATCAGATAGCGACAAATTTAATTCTACTTCCTGTTTAGTTACATTTTCTGTTACTAAATTTTCTTCAGCATTAACAAAATCAGTAAACGAGTGTTGCTTTTCAAAATATTCCTCTATATCAGATGAAAATTTTTCATTTATTGCCATTCCTTCAACCACTTCGCCGAAACCAGCATGCCTAAAACAATTTTTTATAGTATTACAGCTAACTTTTGACCAAGCCGTTTTAGCCATACTAATTGCATCGAGAATACTTACTTTAAATTTTTCTTCTGGATAAGAATCATAAAAATGAATCATTTTTGTAACAATTCCTTTTTTATAATACTGCTTAAAAGCATTGATAACCCCGGCATCTAAAGGCTGTAACTTACTTGTGGTATTTGAAGGCATAAAAATTAGATCAATATTTGTTAAAGATTGACCTAACGGAGGATGGGAAGAACAATTATCTACTAATAAAATAATATTTCTTCCAATACTTCTTAATTTAGAATCCCATGACACAATCCAATTTGAAAAAAGTATTTTCAATTTATTTATTTTTAAAAAATTTATAGTTTTTAACGTTTGTTTTTTTCTCCTTATTGAGCTGTGTTTTAAATTTATTACCTTTTATAATTTTTTACGTTTGAAATTGCAAAATAAGAATTATTTAGTTTTTTTCGAAATAATTATCATCCTTCCACTGAACCAAGATAATTAAAAGTAATTAAAGATAGTTAAAATTGATTAAAATTAATTAATTATAATTAAAATAGTAAACTTGAATAAAATTAAATAATTACGATTTTTTTTGTTAAAATTAGTTTATAATTAAAATTTTTTAAATTGAAAAAGCTTAATTTTAGATTTCAGATAGATATGGTCAAAATCTAAAAATATGGAACAATATATGGTCAAAATATGGTCAAATCTAAAAAATATCGACATTACAGCGTTGATTACTTGAAAGTTGGTTTCATTCCATCAGTGTTGGACATACACCTTCCAATGCGTCTTAGATACAACAAAGTGTTAAACAATAACTATAAATATATGTTGAATAAATTCTATGTTATTCTAATAAAGCAGATAAAGATTTGAAATATTTGAAAACTGATAGAAAATGTCCTTATGAAACCCAAAATAGATAGCATGTTCCCTTCTATTGAAAAAAAGAGATGATGATGGTTTGTGAGTGTCTTACAACATATCGCTACTCATAACAAAATCAGGAAAACTGCGTAATATTGGGGAACAACTAGTTTTGCCAACAATTGATGAAATTTTGAAACCCGTGTCACATATACCTTCTAATAATAATCTTAAAAGAATTTCTTTGAGCAACACAGTTCAGATACGCATTGAAAAAACGTATTATGAAAGTTTATTATGTATTTATTTGCAAACGAACTATTTCTCCATTTAACTGAAGGAATCAACTTTGCCTGGTATTGAAATACTATTATTAGCATATGTACGTTTTGTTCTGATTCAAGAAATTTGTAAAGAAATCATATTTGCGCGAACCTTGATAACCGATACTAATTACGGTTCTAAATGTTTTTTCTTTGAAAAGGAGATTCCTTTTTCAAATTTGATATAGGCGACAATACATGGAGCCCCAGCCATAGTTGGGCGCTATTGTTGAGGTCTCACTTTTTTAAAACCCCAACTTGCTGGTTCTTATATAGTTATTCGAATAAAAACAAAGTGTTTGAACAAAATTTATTAACAAATAAAATTAACCTTTTAATTACAAGAGTTTATCCTTTGATCTTTCTCAAAAATTCGATTTTCAACGATGCGTGTTATGTATCGTTTAATGTATATCGTGCGTGTTATGTTTTGATTGTAAACAAAATATGTTAGACGTTCTGTGCCTAAGAAAATTTGGGCAAAATTACTGAATTTTGCTGTGGTATATATACTATTTTTTAATACTGTTAAAATAAAATATTTTAATTTCCGGCATATACGCACGGAATATTATATTCATTTTTAATTATTATAATTATTATCTCCTGCTATTCTTATAGCGGATGTTATTATCTATTTTTTCTATTAATTTTAAAATATATTAATTTCCGGCTTGTACGTAAGGAATATAATTTTCAAATACTGATAAAACATAATTAAATATATTTTTTTATACTCTACATTGTAATTTAAATAATAATTAATATTTTTATAATAATAATTAATGTTTTATAATATAATAATTTTATTAAATCCCCTTCTTTTTTATTATAATGTTAAGTTTGTTGATAAAATTTATTAACATATTCACAATATAAAATAATTAACCCATACATCAATGTAGTCAATAAATGTAAGAATATATACATATACAATAAATGAATAAAATCAATAAAATAATAATTGTCAAACATAAAATATATACATTGTTAATAGGATCACAAGGGATAAGAATAATTATTGTTTTTTCGGGTTGTACTGGATTGGATTGCACTGTTGGGGAATTGGATTGACGGGTATGTTGAAGCATTGGAGCTTTGCCTATTTCCGTTCCTCAGCGAACACATTAACTCTATATTTGTTTGGCCCCGTTCTGTAATACTTATCTAGGGTAAATGTAGTGATGGGTCTACCCTCATCATCTAACACTATCATGGCTATGAGGTTCATTGTTTTATTTTTTTCGTATATATTATTTTATGTCTGTTTTGTAAGAATTTTATTCCTCTCCATTATGAGTACAATAACTATCTCATTAATTTTTTTCTATAACTTTATTTATTATTAACAAGAAACCAATACTCTATAGTAAGTTTTAATTAATATAGAAAAAAGAATAAAGAAAAAATTTAAAAAGAAAATTACTAAAAAATAATTAGCTAGAAACAAAATATAATTCCAAATTATTACTCCAAATTATTGTTTTAAATTGTTGATCCAAATATTTTTTTATACACAAATATTCTTTTAAATTGTTGTTTCAAACAAATTGTTATTCTACAGGTATTCTACAATCAAGGGGGGAAATAAAGAGTCATATAAAAGAGAAACTATTTATCCATTAATTATTTTTCTTTTTAAAAGCAATTAAAAGTTTATAGTTAATACAGTTTTTGAAGTTAATATCTTTATTGCATTAAAAAAATATAAAATAATACCAATACCACATAGCACATCCCCGTTGTCTCGCTACAGTATTTTTAACTGTGATTCTACTGAAAGCAACAGACACCAGAATTATTTTCGATTTTGCTGAGAAAAATACTAGGTTATCTGCGCAGCTGTGTGACGAAAATCATGAGAACTTCCATCGATGACTTCTTCACATCGACGTACGTTGGTTGTCAAAGGACTTGTGCATGATAAGATCACTTTCACTTTTTGAGATCGTTTTAAATTTTTTAGGAAGCAAATGATTCCATTTGAAAGAAGAACGAATAAATATGAAACCAGATAATGCGTACTTACCAGATTTATGTGTCATATTCAATAAGGTTGCAGGGCGGTAGTCTGAATTTAATAAAAACAAAATCTATTATTGCAGCGTTTCTTGCAAGAATAAAATTAATGAGGCACAACATTGAATGCCGGGAATTTTTTCATTTTCCAATTTAGTGACATTTCAGACTACGTTGAATATTCATATGCATTTTATGCAAACTTTAAAACTATGTTTGAAGAAGTTTTGACTATGAAAGTAATCATGTTGTCGTTTTAATTGATGAATAACTAAAAACATATATATTCTTTTCAGTTAACATTTCATTCTACAGTAAAGACTATGAAAGTGCTTCGTCTGTTGCTTCACTTACCAAATTGTTCAGTGGTATCTGTATCTGACAATATGTTATCAAGTGAACTCTTAATATCAATTCCACGAGTATATTTTTGAGATAGGACAAAATGCCACGGACAAAAAGGTATGATGGAAAAATAAATGAAAAATGATGTAGTTTATGATAATGTCAGACACTCAGTCAATAAAGCGAATAGTGTTTATTGGTAAGTTATTTAAAAAAGTTTCTAAAAATAATAAGTGTTTTATAAATGAAAATGAATAATGAAGTCAAGTAACATTAATGTTTAAAACACGTGCAATGTCTCCTAAATACGTGATTGGATCTCGATTGTTGTAACTGGTCACTATAGTATTCAACAGGGGTGATCAACTTTAGAAAATAATTTAGAAAGTGGATTCTTTTTTGCATATTGGTTGTACAGACTAATAGAACATTAAAGTTTGATTTTATTTAATAAATTGATAATGGCAATGTGCTGCTATCATTTTATTCAAAAATTGCACTCATGAATCTGTAAACATATCGATGTTTTTGATATATTTACTGATTCATAGCCTTCAAGCTTTTTAAAAAATACAATGGAAAAGAAATTAGTGGTGAAATTGGAAAAAAAAGTTCTTATAATATATAGACCACTCAAGTAAATACGTCAATAAAGTATTTTATTTTGTTACTGGGCGAAGACCTAAAAGTTAACTATAGAGATAAAGTCGAGAACACTTTCCTTCCATTGTCGAAAAATTATAATACTAATGTATAGAAGAATTTTGAACTTGAAGCATCATAAAAGTTTTAATCTTTGTTCACATCGCATTTATTTTATTGAATTTTATTCATTAATTGACAAGATTTTAGGTTTTATTGTCAGCACATAAAATAAGAGCCGATTTGTGGATATATTCATTCAAAATGTGGATAACGTCATTTAATTAATATTGTTGACAACATGACTTTTTTATTTCAATGTTAATGGAAAATCGACTTTTCTATATTGCAAATGATTGTATAATCCTTTTAAACATTTTTTTACATTATGTTAGACATTAAATTTATTTGAAATAAATAGTAAAAAATTATGGCAAATCTCTAATAAATATAAAAAGCATGAGGAAAATCATCAAGCAATTCACTGTCAAATACTATAAACGGAAACCAATAATTATGTAAATGAAATAATGAAATAGCTGTTGATNATCGTTTTAAATTTTTTAGGAAGCAAATGATTCCATTTTTGAAAGAAGAACGAATAAATATGAAACCAGATAATGCGTACTTACCAGATTTATGTGTCATATTCAATAAGGTTGCAGGGCGGTAGTCTGAATTTAATAAAAACAAAATCTATTATTGCAGCGTTTCTTGCAAGAATAAAATTAATGAGGCACAACATTGAATGCCGGGAATTTTTTCATTTTCCAATTTAGTGACATTTCAGACTACGTTGAATATTCATATGCATTTTATGCAAACTTTAAAACTATGTTTGAAGAAGTTTTGACTATGAAAGTAATCATGTTGTCGTTTTAATTGATGAATAACTAAAAACATATATATTCTTTTCAGTTAACATTTCATTCTACAGTAAAGACTATGAAAGTGCTTCGTCTGTTGCTTCACTTACCAAATTGTTCAGTGGTATCTGTATCTGACAATATGTTATCAAGTGAACTCTTAATATCAATTCCACGAGTATATTTTTGAGATAGGACAAAATGCCACGGACAAAAAGGTATGATGGAAAAATAAATGAAAAATGATGTAGTTTATGATAATGTCAGACACTCAGTCAATAAAGCGAATAGTGTTTATTGGTAAGTTATTTAAAAAAGTTTCTAAAAATAATAAGTGTTTTATAAATGAAAATGAATAATGAAGTCAAGTAACATTAATGTTTAAAACACGTGCAATGTCTCCTAAATACGTGATTGGATCTCGATTGTTGTAACTGGTCACTATAGTATTCAACAGGGGTGATCAACTTTAGAAAATAATTTAGAAAGTGGATTCTTTTTTGCATATTGGTTGTACAGACTAATAGAACATTAAAGTTTGATTTTATTTAATAAATTGATAATGGCAATGTGCTGCTATCATTTTATTCAAAAATTGCACTCATGAATCTGTAAACATATCGATGTTTTTGATATATTTACTGATTCATAGCCTTCAAGCTTTTTAAAAAATACAATGGAAAAGAAATTAGTGGTGAAATTGGAAAAAAAAGTTCTTATAATATATAGACCACTCAAGTAAATACGTCAATAAAGTATTTTATTTTGTTACTGGGCGAAGACCTAAAAGTTAACTATAGAGATAAAGTCGAGAACACTTTCCTTCCATTGTCGAAAAATTATAATACTAATGTATAGAAGAATTTTGAACTTGAAGCATCATAAAAGTTTTAATCTTTGTTCACATCGCATTTATTTTATTGAATTTTATTCATTAATTGACAAGATTTTAGGTTTTATTGTCAGCACATAAAATAAGAGCCGATTTGTGGATATATTCATTCAAAATGTGGATAACGTCATTTAATTAATATTGTTGACAACATGACTTTTTTATTTCAATGTTAATGGAAAATCGACTTTTCTATATTGCAAATGATTGTATAATCCTTTTAAACATTTTTTTACATTATGTTAGACATTAAATTTATTTGAAATAAATAGTAAAAAATTATGGCAAATCTCTAATAAATATAAAAAGCATGAGGAAAATCATCAAGCAATTCACTGTCAAATACTATAAACGGAAACCAATAATTATGTAAATGAAATAATGAAATAGCTGTTGATCGAATATTAATTGTAATTGATTGTGATTTAATTTTTTTTTAAATAAATTTATGCTTAAAACGTTAGATAACTATAAAGTTTAAAATCGTTTGGAAATCTTTAACAATGTCAAATGTTTAAGAATAAATTTTCACCTTTATCTACTTCGTGACATTTTTATTTCAATGTTTTCGCTTTTCTGTATAATAATAATTTTACAGCTATAATTTAATGAATTGATTAAATAATCTCAATAAATTCGTTACTGATTGAATATTAATTGTAATTGATTGTAATTTAATCCTTTCTAAATAAATGAGTTTTTAATTATGTCTAGAGAATTCTTATATTTAAAATCATTTGAGAACCTTAAAATTATTAAATGTTTAGGAATAAATGTCAAACTTCAAAAAAATTTAATTTATCATTCAGTTTAGCAGGTAATGGGCGGAATGCTATATACAATGGTAACACTCTCGGTGCCATGTCAGTCATTTTTGACTGACAGTGCTTTGCCGCTCGCACCACAACAATTTTTGGAAATTTTCTCTTTGTACCGTTAGGATTATGACAGCAGAGAAAGAGAGCCGCATCTAAAGTTCATAAGTTATGAACACGAAAAATATTTGAAATTTTCACTTAGATCCACAGACTGTCAAGTTTATATTGAAACTACATTATTTTCTTTGGCACTGATAGTGTTAAGACTTCCAATTATCTCAATTATTAAATATAGTCAATTGAAGAGTTTGAGTAAGATTATTTGTTAGTCCTGAATGTGAAGAATTTTAATGAAATTAATTCAAGTTAAATGGATTAAATGTAGTGTGAAATTTTTAGTCAAAAATAAACTCTACTATATTTAGTCAAAAATAAAAAAGATAAGTTTGTATAAAAAGTTTACAGTCACTTTGTTATTTTTATATTATTTGTGAAGTTAATTTGTAAATAGGAATATTAGTTGTTGCTTTATCTTAGAAAAAATTGTGTACCGGGAAAAATAAGTTGTTATAGTCATGAAAATGATGTTATACCCCCTAAAGTTTCGTTATAACCAAATACTATCTGCAAAATTTCCGAGAAATAAAAAGCATTTATTGGTCCTTCAAGGATCCATAACATTAAAGAAATTAGTACCATTGTCGCAATTCGGTTCTATTTTTGTGAAACTTGCATCATACCAGTTAAATATCTATTTACTATTAATAATATTATAATTAATAATATCATTGGTTATAAGCATTTTAAAAAATAATTTTATTCATAAACTGAATGCAATTTATTGGAAAAGGTCTTTGTCGTCACATAACGAAATCTGTGATATTCGATTACATTCGAAATTATTGCGGCTAAATCTACGCCGGTGAAATCCATTCTCACCACAGCGGAAATATCGTCTGGTTAATATGACATCCGTGCAAAATAAAATTGTGCACTTTCTTTTGGACGTTAGATGATGCATATCTTTGCTTTCTTTCACCGGATAAGAAAAGTTATTGTAACTGAGAGCGTGTGATCAAATACTACACTTTTGGATGAAGTCACGATTACCGGTTCAACACAAGCTACACATCACAAAAATGGCCAAAGATATGTACACTGCTTTAAATGAATCAAATGAGAAAGAAATTAAGAAAGATAAGAAATTTTGGCGGGGAAGTTCTAAAGCGGCTTGTGAAAATTACCCTACGTTTAGCTTGCAATGGATAGTCATTTAGAGGACATAATGAACACATCGATGAGGTTTATAATTTATTAAAAAGAGACCTTGAAGACTATAAATCAGTAATATATCGATGTTATTTGGTACTCACAAATTTTTGGCAATGCCTTTTCTTTTATCTGAAGCTGAGATCCTAGCAGAATTTGATCCAATAATGAGTGAACGTTTAAATAAACATAAACACAGCATCAAATATTTGAGTCCGGAAATTCAAAATGAATTAAAAACATAAAATTATTGTCTATCAGATTGTCATTGGCTGCAAGGAGGGTCATTTTGAAAATCATAGGGGCCCAGAATTTGAGGTTACGTCACTGGCCATATCACTATCTGCTATGATAATATGAGTGGATCGCCTTAATAAAACAGAAAACTCTCATAGTGCTGTCCTTAGCGACAGTTCTACTGACCTGAGAGACCGATAGAATGTTTTAAAATTGGTAAAATTTACCTAAATTCCGAATTTTGAAAAAGTACGTTTTTCTTTGCAAAATCTTTTTTCCATTTATTGAACAATCTTTTTATTCTAGATAAAGTATACGAATTTGCACGATACTTTATTTCCATTGCGGCGTTTAGAACTGCATTTATTGCTGGATGTATATCCGTAACTGTTGGACCGAATAAAAAAATGTTCTTTTGGTTAAAAATTAATAAATTGAAGATTTGGCCTGAAATGCTATTATCAAAATAATCACGGGATTTTTAAATTCACTTCAATATCAAAAACTTTTCCCTCTTAAACGAACGTAAGTTTCCTAGAATCAATAACAATTTTTGTGCTCTAAAATTAACAGCAAAAATTAGTTATGAAAATTAAATTCTGAGAATAAGATTGGAAAAATTTGTGAATTTTAAAATTGAAAAATTAAAACAAATTAAGGTCGGTAATGAAATTTACAAAAAATTTTGAATTAAATATTAATAAAAAATAATAAAAGTTTTTCGCTAAATAAGAATTTTTTAAAGAAACATTCTAACAAAATTTTATAAAACCAAACTAAACTTGTGACATAATCAAAAAGGTAAGTCATTTCTAATCACAATTATCATCCATTAAACTTTTTTTCGGAAATAACCTATATTAAAAATCTTGTTTATTTTGTTTGTATAAATATCCTTAAACCGAGAACTCCTGCATTTTTGTAGTGAAACCTCATATGATTTCCTACCACTATACATTAGTCACTTTGGCATTGTGCCATATTTCGGGAAGGCCTTTATCAAACTTGATAATTCATCATTTCTATTATTCGATTTATTCGTAATTCAATTATTATCCGTAACATAAATAATTAATTCTGATAATGAATCCTATAATGACAAAGAAAGTAACTGAAATTTGAAGAGAGATTATCATAAGTTTCAAAGTGTTCTGTTTTCCGGGATGGAAAGATGACTTTCCTAGTTGTTATTTACGTAATAATTGTAAAATTGAAATGATAGACTTTCAATGAGTCGGGGTTTCCTGAATATTTATGACAAACTAGTTAATATAATAACTACAATGGACTGTGAAAGATTCCCGTGGGCAACAAGGGTAAATGGCACATATATTATTTATTATTTACTTTGAGGTCTCAATATTTGAGAGTCTCAACTTTAATGGAAATATATATATATATATATATATATATATATATATATATATATATATATATATATATATATATATATATATATATATATATATATATATATATCCTATATATATATCTGCCTGGTCAAATAGCTTTAGCTATTATTTCATATAATAATACCCTTGCGAGTTGTTGAGTGCGACCAGTACCCTTACGACTAATACCCATAGGGGGACAGAATATTTTGTCAGATAGACTAGGAGTATATATATTAATACTAATAATAATAATAATAATAATAATAATAATAATAATAATAATAATAATAATAATAATAATAATAATAAAACTTAAAAAATAAAAACTTAGAAAATAATAATATTTTTTTAAAATAATAATATGACCTTGAAAATGTTATTTTCCTAAAATTACCATTTGCCTACGACACATATATATATATATATATATTTCGGTTGTAAAGAAAAATAAAAGTAGCCTTTGGTGAAAGAAGTTGATAAAAAGTACTGTCAAGTAGTCATTGAATAAACTACTGTATGATGTGCCAGAAATAACGGAGTAAAGTAGGCCCACTCTCGGTTATCTCTGCGATTTCGACTTTGGATCTCATTGCAAAAATATCTGTTGCTTTCAAATATTTTTTCATAATTCATATGTTTCAATTGATGTAATAAGTTAAAGTTTATTTCATTGATATCAAAAGAATAAGAAATTGTATTAAATGCAAAGTTTGATGGAAGAAGACCATTTTTGAAATATTTTATATCAATGAAAATAAAATGGAACGATTTATTTAAAATTATATTTCAATCAGTAATAATATTGTATTTATTAAAAAATTGATAAGAGATCAGAGGTGAAAATTGAAAGAAGTTCTTATAGTAATAAATTAATAAACAAATAAATTAATCACTGCACCAAGATAGTCAATGGGTTTAGATTTGATGATGTCGAAAATGTAAATGTTCAAATATAACCATGGGCATTGCAATGAAAACTATTTTCATAATCCAACCTAAAGGGGAGAAAAATGCAAGAATTTCAGAAAACCAAAAAGAATATATTTACAAAATTTGTTAATATATATGTATATATAAATCATTTTAATTTCAAAAGTTATGTTTAGAAAACATAGTTGTTTTAAATCCTCAACCGCTTTACGCGGAATGCTGAAAAACAAAAAGGAAAATTGGAAAAAAAAGGAAAAAGGAAAAAAAAAGAAAGAAAATCCAAAATAAAGGTATAATTCATACTTTTTAATCTGTATGATAATTAAAAATTTTTCAAGGATGGAAAAGTGAGAGCTAAACGTCTCGTGTATTTTATTAAAATTATTTATACAACTATCCAGAAAATATTTTTCTTGGTGATTTCTTACACAAGAATAAAACAATTATGCTAAAAAATATTCAATTTACTGGTCAATCTTGATAGAAATACATTGTAATTGTACAAAAATTTGTTATTTTGTTTAAATATATTTGTAATATGAGACAACAGAGAATAATTAAATTCAAGATAAACGCAACGGATATCAAATTAATTCGGCGCAGATTATTATTCTTCGATATCAGTAAGATTAATTAATATTCCACATCTCATTCTGTTTGCATAATAAATTTCTATAAATCATATTTAATTTCTATTTTCTGTAACAGACAAATCCTGTGACAACTTTATCAGCCTATCAAATAATTCATTACACAACTTGCTAATTTAAACAAATAAATTGAACCCAGATCACAAATAATTCACAATCGATCAATGAATACTTTATCAATATGGATAATTTTATTTTCATCATTGAAATCAAGTTACTCTGGTTCACAAATTGATCAAATATGTCATTCAGATCCTCAATGTTCTCTATATGGCGATTGTTGTTATGGCCATCCGGATCACGGTAAGCCGGGATTACTTAGAAAGGTTTTGTCATGCAAACCATTCAACAAGTTATTCCCATCAGCTATGTGGATAATTAATAAATGCAATAATCCCAATCATCCTCTCTCTGATTTATGCAAAAGAAATATATTCAATCCCAAAAATCATCTCAAATCCTGGATCCCAGTGATTTCGAATATAAAGATTATCTATGGCAATCTATTCTGTGCTAAATGTAATGAAGAAATTCATTTTACGTATTTGCAAGTGAAAATTGAAGATTTAATTCTTCCATTTGATAAAGATAAAATTGAGAATAAAACTGTGATGAAACAAATCTCAAAATTGTATAAAGTTTTACCATATTTTGAAAAAGGGTTACAAAGGAATTGTATGATTAGAACAAATGATTTTTCAAACATCTCCTCCCCAAATGACGATCATCCTCAAGATATTTATAATTGTGATATTAAAAATTGTTCTGATATTGAAAGAAATGCATCCTTACCTATGATAAGAATACATCCATATAGCTTTAATGAATTTGGTTACATACTAAATTATAAGGAGTGGGAAGAAGATGGAGAGAATGAAGAGGAATCCTCTGTCCTAAATTACAATAATTACACATCAAATTCTACCTTTGAGACAGATATGGCAGGAACGATAACTTACCACATCTCATTTATTTTCACTTGTGTATCATTAATATCTTTACTCTTTTTGGTTATATTATATTTAACTCATCAGGTCTTTAGGAATTTCGGAGGTTACTTAACCGTTTGTTTGAGTATTTGTCTTTGGTTGATCAATTTCATGAGTTTATTGGTAACCAATACTCAAATTGTCAAATCAACCTCGTGTAAGTATTTGGCAATATTCCATCATTTTGTTGCTTTGAGTACTTTCGTTTGGATGGCGGTTTACGCCTTGGATCTGTTACAAACCTTTGGCACAAAGTCAGCAAGCATTAACAAGAATAAAGGTAGGAAGACATTTTGCATATATTTTATATGTGTATTTGGTGTTTCTGGTTCCGTTGTGGGAATTTCTGTAGTAACTGAATATTTTGATAAAACTAATTCATCGCTTAGACCAAGGTATGGAGGACAGCATTGTTGGTTTACTAGTGAGGTTGGAGGGTTGGTATGGTATTTCATTCCCGTTTGTTTGTTATTATTGTGGAATTTAATCACATGTGGATTTGTGTTTTATCAACTATTCAAAACTGCCAAAGAATGCAGAATGGTGAAGACGAGAAACTCCAATTCAACTTTGTGGCTTTGTGTAAGACTTACGGCAGTATTTGGCATTGGTTATGTATTGCAAATTATCTCAATATTTACACAACTCAAGATTTTGATAAATTTAGGTTCGATGTTAAATTGTCTGCAAGGTTTTTTGTTGACTCTTTGTTTTGTTTGTACAAAACGCGCTCGTTCTCAATTAAGGAACAGACTGTCAATAATTACGGAAAGTATATCCAAGTCATCAAGTGCGAATAGACCCACCCAGAAGTCAGAGAAGACCCATCCAAATGATAAACAGAATGTATTGGATCTTCTGTTAAAAAATGAAATGATATAATTTTAAAAGAAACATTTACTTTATTTCTCGTTGACCTTTGAATTATTATTATGCGTTATCATTCGTATTTTTCATTTTGGTGAGAATATTATATTTATATTTCATTACTTTTATAATTATTTTGTTTTAAGTCATTATTTTGAGTAAATTAAAATAAATATTTCAAACTGTAACATTCTATTTTAAAAATTGTATTAAATAATTATCATATCAAAATGAAAAAGTCCAATATTATTTGGTGGCCATATACTTGATTTATTCTACAGCAACATTGAATAATAAAGGTGTATTTGTAGGTTCAATTTAGTAGGAATTTGAAAGGTTTAAATGAGTACTTTTTGGGTTTTTAAAATCCATTTTATTTTAACCCTTTCGCGGACGCACTTTTTTAGTTGCTGTTACAGAATGCAGTAGTATGACGTGTACAGGGTCGCCGAGAGGACTTTTGGGGCCCGGGGATATACTTCTTGTGGGGGCCCCTGCGAAGAACGTGAAAAAAAATATTTTGCCCTCGGACTTTGGGCTATTTATAAATGAAGCGGGAAACCGAAAAATATCCTAATTGTTATTGGAACAATGTATTCATCAATAATTCTCTTACAAAAATGAAAACGTTTACAACTAAAATTACAAAAAAAAGTACAAAAAACAAATTATTTTTTAGAATGTTGCTTTCCGAACCTTGAGCCTAGCAAACAAATTAATTACGTCTTGAAAATCAATTTTCTTAGCCATTTCAGATTCAATCGACAACATTCCTAAATCATTCAATCGATGTTGTGACATTGTGGATCTCAAAACATCTTTTATCCTTTTTAAAACACTAAAGGATCGTTCTGCTTCAGCAACGGTTACAGGGATCGTACAAAATAATCTTATTGCTATTATTATGTTGGGAAACAATACAGTTTCATTTTTTTAATGATGTTTAGTAACTCAATGGGCGAGAGAGATTTGTTTTGTATATTGGCATCATAAATTGATTTTAAATGGAGTATTTCTTCACCAAGATTATGGTCAATATCATTTTCATATACTTTTTGTAATTTTTCGGACTTCTTTTGTATTTCTTCATCATTAAGGTTATGAAATAACCATGATACATTGAATAACGAATCAATTTCTTTAGCCGCATTAAATCTTCTTGCAATATTTCCAATAATACAATCTAAGAAAACATTGAAAACATTTGTTCTGAATTCGTCACTTGGTGTCATTTCTAATTCGTTCCCCCATTTTTTCCTTTTACTACGTTTTGTTTCAAAATCTGTATTTATCTCTAAAGATGAACCAAACAATTTACATTCATTGAAGAGAGTTTCCCAACTATCTCTTATTGTTTGTAATTCATCAAGAAGACTTGACAAATTCGCTACTTCTACATCAATTGTCGCTTCACGAGCTTGTAAAACAATATTTCTATAATTTATAGCTTGAAGGACTATGTACCAAATTTTAGCCATTACTAAGAATTCAAACGATTCCATATATTTTTTTATTCCGTTTAGATCTGAACGAATTTCCCATGTTAAGTTTTTATTCTAGAACAGAATCTATGGCACTTTTAATTGCAGGAATATTTTCAGCAATTGGTTTAATACATTCAATTCTAGCAGACCAACGTGTATTTGACATAGAGTGCAATGAACGTCCAGTATTATTTTTTAATATTTCCCATCTTTGAGGGCTACTGCTAAAAATATTGTATAATTTTTGTACCGTACTAAAAAACGTTACAACCTCATGACAAGATTCTGCTGCATGAACACCACACAAATTTAAACTATGACATGCACAAGGGTAAAATATTGCCAGTGGATTGATTTGCAAAATATGTCGTCGGCGCGGTGGTCCCTTTGTGGGCAGCTGCGCCGCGTTGACTTGCACGGACTGAATGTTTATTTTGTGCAAAATATCCACGTCGCGAATATCGGAGTCGATGGCGGTCTCCCATTGACTGCTAATTACTAATAATTGAAAATTAGACTCCAGCACTCCAGCACCAGTAAAGAAATGCTTTGTAGCCCAACGCTTAGGTTAATTTCTTATTCACTTTCGGCTTAGTTCACAAACACGACTACTTTATCCGCTTCTTCCTGGAGATTTTCACATTGATCAAACAACTACACTCACTACACTATTAATGTTTGTAATTTTTCTTTTAGTTAAATAATAATAGAGTTTGTAAATAATGAAACAGGCTCAAAATGTCAAAAACTAGTATATATTTGGTTGCGACTGGACTCGACTGGATTGACTGATCGTGTGCGGTACAGGATGAACTCGCGTGAAAATAACCGTCTCCCGCACATGGTTCCCTAGTCGGCCCACACGCATCTCTTAAGGGCCTTAAGGCGCTGGCGCCAGACCAGTGATAGCAAGCACTTGACTCTTGACAAACAAAAGATTGCCACATGTGCTTACTATTACTGCAAGATGCGTTTGTGCCGTGTAGACATTTTCGCAACGGGGGTTCCGAAAGCAATCTTGGCAACGGACACTCCAGACGTACCCCACACACACGCACTACAAAAGGAGGAACATAGTTCCTACAAATTAAAATCATGATTTTTTCATAAAAAAGTCAAGTGATTTAAATCATGATAGATTTTTTCTCCAGGGCCCCCTTTGTCGGGCCTGGACGTGTATACACGTCATAGTCCATTAAAGGGTTAATAAAGTTTCAAAAAAAAATTTTTTTTTCAAATGTGTCTTGGTTTTTGCGCGCGTTTAAAAATATTTTGTTTAATATGTAATTAACGAAAGTTTAAAGTTCATTTTGTTTTTATAAAAGTTTGTCGAAATTTTTAAGATTTATTTATATTTAATTAAGTTTATTAATAATTTTAATATTTAATATTTTTTTAGTAAATTTTTTGATTATTAATTTTATTCATTTTGTTTTTTTATTATTTTTATTTAAACCAATATTTTTAATATTATTATTTAATATTTTGTTATTTAATTTTTTAAGTTTATTATTATATCCAAGAAATACATTAGATAAAAAGATACAATAAACTATGTAATAAAAATATCAATTTAATGAAGAGTGCTATTTAATAAAATTCCCCATTCGAATTGTTCGATGCCCTTAGCAGCTTTAACAATTCAATAAAAAGTTCAATTGGATTATCAGGTAAAAAGTGCGTGATGTTTCATAATCCACGCGTTGTCTTTTCGTCTAACTCACTAAGACCTTGTCTTTGATTTACTTCTTTCACAGCTGGAGCAACATGAATTTCTTTTAACTTTAGATGGGGTACGTGAAACTAAGGTTTATTTATTTCCAAGGTAGTTGCTGGCATTATGAAGTGTGAAATATGTTAAATTTAATGATTTATTACGCTCTCTAAAAAAATTGAATTTTATATTTATAATAAAAATTCTACTAAAATCCAAATTGCAAAAAATAGTCACATTACAGTTTATTATTCATTTGAATGTAGAGAAGTTCAATTTGAATGTTAAAAAGAATAAGTTATATAAAAGATATTAACTAAAACCGATAGAAATAATAGAAATATTTCTCTTGAATCCCATCTTTAAAATTAATAATTGAATAACCGCGTCCCCGCATTACGGACCGAAAGTTTGCACTTTTGACATCAAGAACTATAACCAATTCAAAATGACTTTTCAAAAGTTTCCAAATGTTAGGAAAATCTTTGAAGTGAAAGAATGACATTAAACAAACCCCTCCTTTTCTCATATTCCGAAGAGTAGTGATATTAACAGTTTCATTCTACAAATGAAAATGAAAATATTTTTGTAATTAAATGATTAATAAAATTTAAGAATGCTATTAAATTTGAATTTCTGTCATTATTACATAATAAAATTTGTTATTAAATACATAAAATCATAAAGAAATTCATTTAATTTATAAATTTATTTTCATTACTATAAACTTATTTTCCCTTTGTAACAAATTTTTGGCAATGCTTTTTTCAAATGTTTTTCAGTTTAATCAAAAGATTTAATCGAATTAATCAAAAAGTAATAAACAATTAAATGATAATTTAAACCTTTTGATGCAAATAATATATAATCCTTGTCAATTTCATATCGTATAGCCGAAAATTGTCATTTAATTGTTTAAAATTTAATTAATGCTGTTACCAAGAAATCATCACTTTATATTAATCAAAAAGTAATTAATTGGATTACAGACTGAATTTTAACCATATTTTTTAGTATAAACTGGAATAAATTGGAAACAAAAAAATAAATGTATAAAAATATTTTCAAATTGAAAAGGGATTCTTAGAAGGTGCAGATTTAAAAACATAATTTAATTAAAATTTTATAAATCCATTTAATCATCATTAGATAGAAAAATGAAAGTCATTTTTTCAAAATTGTTGAATTAAAAGTACAAATTTATTGGACAATGTAGTTTACGTAGTGAAAATAAAAACCCGAATAAAAGAGAAAATTCCCTAAGATAACTAACGAACTAAAGAGCTCAAAAGACCGTGTGAATTTGAAAATCAGATTTTCAGAAATTTGTTATTTATTTAGAATTTGTGAAAAGTGAATTAAATTTATTCATTTTATTTGACTGAAAATGCAAACATTTGGTTGAAATAAAATTTTATATTTTCTTAGGTTTTATTCAATAGTTATTATAAAAATTGCTACATTTCCATCAAAATTTAAAATATTTTGACTAAAAAATTACTAATTTTTGTAGTCACTTCCTTTATTCTCATCTTCGAACTTATCGAATACAGAATCCTGAAATTGAGCATTTATCTATTAGTAATAATTAATTTTCCTACATTGACCTGTATTACACAATATGTGAATGAATAAGAGACTTTGTTTTATAAGAACACTGGCTATGAATATTTATTAATGATCAATCTCTAGGCATATAAAATAATAATAAGTTATAAAATAAGAATAAGATAATAAGATAAGAAAGTAGTTAGGAAATTTCAACTATGGGATAGTGTCAACTTCATGGAAAGTACGCAATATGTTCATTAATAAGTCTAAAACTCCGATCGAATTATGTTCCGATCTCGTCTATCAGTTTACATGTAATGGGTGTAATTTGGAGTTACTTCCCGTCATCTCTGTGTTCGAGCTTGAGAGCATTAAAGACCGAAGATTTTGACCAATATTAGTGAGCACAATAAGTGCTGTAAGAGTAAAATAGGTATGTCTGATTTTAAAATTTCGATAATTATTGGGAACATGTAATTTGTGAGGCGTTGTTGATAAAGTCATTGAATCCGAAAATTAATGTACAGAATGCAGTGAATACCTGTGTTTTAAATGTTTTTAAATATTTTTTTGAATATTGTACGTATTGATTGGTGTTTGTCAAATTAAATAATTAATAAAACAAATTTTAAGTTATTAAATTAAATTATAAATGCTAAAATTTTAAAAATAATATATTATTTTAATTATAAATTTTAAAAAGAATGAAATGTTTTTATTAAATAAAAAAAATTTTTATATAATTAATAAAATTAATAAATTTGTTTAATATCCTTAATTTAAATAGTTATTATATCCTACCTGATGATAACAGGAAAACTGTCGAAATATAGCGTGAAAAGAACGATTGCCGTTTACTTATAATTAAAAAAAGAATTTAAATTCAAAAATTTTTAATAATTTACTCTTTAACTATTTATTATAGAATATAGGTCAAGTAATTTAATTTCCCATTGCAATTGCATCATACATCTACATGAAAATTAAAATATAGAAACAAACTTTGAATTCGAAAGTAGTTCGTTTGTCAAGATTTTGTTTCATTACATCAATGTAGGTATCCCAATTTATGATTGAATCGTACCCAATAAATTTCAAGTTCAAAGTATTACATTTCAATTTAAAACGAACGTAATGTAAATAGGACAAAATTTCTGGAGCTGCACCGCAACCAATACTGGTCACTTTTTCGCACTAGCAAAATTAATAAATAAGAATTTAAATTCAAAAATTTTTAATAATTTACTGTTCGAATATAATTATTAATATTTCCATTTAATTTAAAAGAATTCAATAAATTATAAAAGCAACCGATTCTTCTGCTGTAGAGGTGAACAATATAACAAGCACTAAAAAATAAAAAAAATATTAAGATTAAGGTTAAATACAAAATTTAAATACATCGAATTTGCTTGTAACTATTGTTTAGACTATAATTTGATAAAAATTGCTAGAATTTAAAGGGATATTAAACAAATATTTTGAAGCACAAAATTCGGCATAGGGGCGCCACTCTAAATGGGTCCTAAAATCGAAAAGTGATTTTCCACTTAGTTTGTTTTTGTAAATTTATTTTTTAAAATCTAATTTTCAAAACACATTTTTTTTGAAAAAAAAATAAATTTTTTCCATTCTGTTCCATTTTCCATTCATGTTAATTATATCGTTGCGATATTTTCAGTAAGAAAAAAAATAGAATTTTAAATAGTATTCATTACATTAAAAAATATATAATTTGTTTTGAGAAATATTTAATTTTAATTAGACATTAGTGCAGTGTTGTCCAAACTGTGTGCCGCGGCACAATGGTGTGCCGTGAAATTTATTTGAGTTTCGAACTTTCGAAACCATGAAAAAGAAATAATAACAAGGTTGTTTAATTAGTTAATTTTATATTTAATAAAAGTTGTAATAATTAATTGGTTCGTTATACTATATTATTTTATTATTTTCTTTTTTTTCTGAAAGTTTGATTGAATGTTCCGATTATTTGATAAGGATTAATTGAAAGTTTGATCGAATGTTCCGGTTATTTGATAAGGATTAATTGAAAGTTTGATCGAGAATACACAATTCATACGTAAACTGTTTCATTAACGATATCGACGTGCGAGATTGTAATTTACATATAACAAAAACAACCGACAAATAAAATAATACAATACATTACAATAACCATTTAAAATGAAATTTTGCTCCATAATTTACTGTTTTTTCTTTAATTTTCCAACAACTCATATTTTTTAAATTGAGTTCAGCAGTGTCTATGAATTCTTAATTTTAATCTGTCATTTTCCTAAATAATACAATTTTTGAAAAGTTTTTTTGCCGTGAACTATTTCTACTTATGGAAAGTTTACATGTATTTTTTAGTACATCGTGTTGCATTTGATAAAAAATACTCTATAATATAAAATAATAATAACATTTTCTATAGTGGTGGTTGGTGCGTAAACCAATTGGTCTACAATGGGTGACTCACCAATTTAATGAATTTCATTTGTCATTAGAAATAGCTTTCATATCAGATGTTTAATTTTAAGGTTTGAATTTTGATCCATATATGAGATCATTATTCAAGTTCTTAAATATTACTTTTAGTCAACATTTGTATTATAAATTAGTTTTAATTAATTTTCAAGATTTTTTGGAATTTTATGAAATTTATTTTATAATTATTTTATAATTATTTTGATATAATGTAAGTCAGATATATTTTTAATAATAATTAAATAATTAAATCAATCAACAACGATGTATTTTTCTAAAACATTTCTAAAACAAATCAGAAATTCTAATGAATATTTAACTTAATTTTAACTCAAATAATTCTTACGATGATATTTCGTCATTTTCATGATAATTTAACGTAGTTTCTTTAAAAATACATTTAAAAACATTTTCAACGATCTTTTATATTCTCAAAATTGTCTAAAATAAAGTTATTATAAACGTATCTCAGCGGCGCATTTCTATATATAGAGTTTGCATGTGTTTTGTAGAATGTGTTGTGGTTGTGTGCAGTATTTATTTTTCTACAACATTTTAAATTTCGATAGTGTAAGGCGTATCTTATTGCACTATCAATGAGAATATTAGAGTGAAAGTAAGTATGTATGTTTCTATGATGTAAGATTATTAATTTTTTTCTTATATTATTGGAAACGTATCTGAGTGGTTTCTGGTGTAAACCCATTTGCACAGAATAGAAACTTCTATAATACAATTTTGTGCGTAAACCATTTGCGTGAGTCAATATATATTGACATTTTTCATTTTAGAAACCATTTTAAAAATGTCTTTTAATACTAGAACTACCAGACCAGTCAAAATGACCGATTTTACTTTCTATCATTAATATTTTATAATATATAAATCATAAATTTTAATGAGTTAGAATTTTATATTCTAGATTTCGAACCGAATATAATTTAATTTAAATAATCACAGCTCTAATTGTGAAGCATTTTGTATAATATGTAAATACGATTTTTAAAGGTGATTAATTTAATTTTAAATAGGTTGCAGGATATACTTCAGTTTTGACGAAAATTTTATGTGAATGTTAAATTTTGCAAACCGTTAAATACAGATGCACGCTTCCAATAACATCCAATCATATTTAGATAATAAAATATTTACCGCTTTATATGACTGATTAATAATGACACAAGTAATATACAGTGATTTATATTAGATGCCAATAATAGAATTTTTGATAAAGATTTTGAACTATTCACCCGTCAAAATTATAAGTACTTTTGAAAATAAATGAAATAAATTTACCGGAATATTTTATCATTAAACAAGTCATTTTCTTTTGAATCTGATGATTCCCAAGATTTAAAATCTCTTTCAACTTTTCTTTTTGATTCGGAGTTCTCATCATTTATAATATTTTTAGCAAGTTTAACAACGGCATCAATTGCTTGATTTATAGGAGATTCATCCAATAAATTTACCATAATTATATGAACTGCGATTTAATACTTCAATTTATAATATTTATTAATTATTTAACAGATTTTCATTAGTAAATTCAAAATATTTGAAGAATAAAATAGTCAGATAAAATAAATTGATTACTTCTTAACCAATGCTAAAGTGACAATGATATTATTTCCGAATGAAATGTGTAGCATTTTTAATATACTTAATTACTTGAGTTAAACAAGTTAAGGTCATACATAATTTTTTTTTTAAATATCTTATAACTAAATTACATTACTCAGTTTCATGATGAAATATTACTAATTTTATAGCAACTATTACATTTGTGATTCAATTATATTAATTGAACAAAGGAGATTTTTCTTTAAATTCAACCGATCTAAAACTCGTTTAAAAGGAAATCTTTCGCACTCCAATTTATTAATGTCAACTTGCACTTTATATAATATTGCAAAATTTATATTTTTTTCAATTTCTTTATTTTTACTACGGATAGAATTAAAAACTTTTATCTATTGTCTTCAATTTTTAATAATTTTCAAATGATCTGCTTGACAGATTTTAACCATATATAATTTTTTTCACTTGTAAATGTGTGTCCAACAACATGGTATTTTGATATTTTATATTATTAAACTTCTACAAAATGATATGTATCGGGCAAAAACTTACTCTAGTCCCATGCATAAGTAACGTGACGAAATGCGTAGT
The DNA here is from genome assembly GCA_959609185.1 of Schmidtea polychroa. Classification (NCBI taxonomy): domain Eukaryota; kingdom Metazoa; phylum Platyhelminthes; order Tricladida; family Dugesiidae; genus Schmidtea; species Schmidtea polychroa. Next base: position 20,101 of record CAUHTR010000973.1, on the reverse strand, counting down.
AACATATCACGCAAACATAGTAGTAAGTCCAACTAAATTAGAAACACGTTAAAACACCAAATAAACATAATTAATTGAATCCACATAATACCAAAGTAATAAACCCAAATTTAAAGAAAAATCAAACAAAAGCAAGAAGTAATACACGAAGCAAACTCAAACACAACATAAATACATAACAGAATTATACAAAACAAAACTTATCGTTAAACCCAGTAAGGAAGAAATTACCCATGAGATATCTTCATAGAAACCACTAGCACACATCATACATATTTTTTCCGTCATTATAAACATTAGACTCCTCAAATGGATAAGACTAGGAAATTTACTTAGCAACAACCAGAAAGCAATATGTACACCTGATGGCTGCTCTGAACACAACACATTATTAACACTAGTAGAAGAAAGAGCCATCAGAACAAAAATAGATATAAATATCATTTAGCTAGGTCTAACTGACGCATTTGGTAAGATTAAATTACTATAGGATACATTACACAAAATAGGCATTCACAAAAACACATTAGAACTCATACAAACTATATACAATGAATGCGACGGAAAAAAATGAAAAAAGGAAACAAAACAGATAGCATAAAAATAAATAATGAATGCCCCATGTCCCGACCATATTTTGACTGACAATTGATTTTTTAATTAAAGACATATTAAGCAAACGTCCATTTATAATTAACGGATGTAATTTCAGTATTATTGCCTACGCTGATAACATTGTACTTCTATAAAATTCTAGACAAACATAGAAAACATGCTAAGCGACATAATAAAGCATACAGAAATAGCAGGACTAGTATTTTGCCCAAGTAAATGTGGATACTTTAGACTAAATAAAAAAATAATAACAAAATACTAACAATATACAATGAAAAATACCTATAGTTGATGAGAATAACCTTTATAGATATTTAGGCAATAACTTACACGAAAAAGGGATTTACAATATCGACAACATATTAAATAAGGCAATAAGAGACACAACAAAACCTTTCGAATCCGACCTACATCCTGCACAGAAAATATATGCATGTAAAACATTTATACAGTCCCGACTAATCTTCCCCTTTAGGATTTCCACAATTAACCAAATGATACTTGATAGTGAGTCACTATTAGTGACCGTAGGAAGACTGTGCGTTAGGTAAACGAGATTAACCATAGTTCGTGTGGTTTATTGTAATTGTCACAATTGATAATTCAAAATATATACAAATGATAATTAATGTCATCTTTCATAGTTATGATGGTTATCTTTATCAAACGATCCGTTTAGTTTGAAAGAGGCGACAGTTCATTCAGTTATAGCAAAATTGTCTTGAAATGATCTTGAAATATATTTCATCTGTCCAATAATTGGTGGTTCTTTTTAAAGATAGTTATGAACTTAATTAATTTCATGTGCATATTTTCAACATTCTAATGCTTCAAGAATTCACACATTGGTCCATATTCCAACTTGATTTCGATTTAACAGGATAAGCACTAGACATTTCATAGAATTATCATTAAAATTGACCCATGCAAGTAACATTAATAGTTGACAAGCTAATAACTACCATTGAATTTACATAAGCAATAAGAACACACAAAGGTTTGCTGTTAGAGTTCAAACGGAAATCTAAAAATGTCTCGTCATAACCAAAAATAAACTCAAATTTTCTTTTTAAGCAACTCAGGATTGGCTAAGAAAGGGTAAGATGTGGATTACCTGTAACCCACCATATGTAACACTTATTAAATAATATTTATTTTCTAATTTTGCATTATTTGCACACCCGATTGTCATTATAAGTTGTCATTATACAAATTAATAAACAATTTAAATAATCACTGCACCGAGGCAGTCAATGAATTTAGATTTGATATTGCTGAAAATGTGAATGTCCAAATAGGACCAATGATCTTCCAATGCGAAGTCTTTTCGTAGTCTAATTTAAATATGAATAAGAATCTAAGAATCTGAGAAAACCAAAGAATAAATTTTTTAGAAATAATATTTAGAGAAATACACTGTAATTGTACAAAACTTTGTTATTTTGTTTAAATATATTTGTAATATGAGAGAACAGGGAATAATTAAATTCAAGATAAACGCAACGGATATCAAATTAATTCGGCGCAGATTATTATTCTACGATATCAGTAAGATTAATTAATGTTCCACATCTCATTCTGTTTGCATAATAAATTTCTATAAATCATATTTAATTTCTATTTTCTGTAACAGACAAATCCTGTGACAACTTTATCAGCCTATCAAATAATTCATTACACAACTTGCTAATTTAAACAAATAAATTGAACCCAGATCACAAATAATTCACAATCGATCAATGAATACTTTATCAATATGGATAATTTTATTTTCATCAATGAAATCAAGTTACTCTGGTTCACAAATTGATCAAATATGTCATTCAGATCCTCAATGTTCTCTATATGGCGATTGCTGTAATGGCCATAAGGATCACGGTAGGCCGGGATTACTTAGAAATGTTTTGTCATGCAAACCATTCAACAACTTATTCCCATCAGCTATGTGGATAATTAATAAATGCAATAATCCCAATCATCCTCTCTCTGATTTATGCAAAAGAAATATATTCAATCCCAAAAATCATCTCAAATCCTGGATCCCAGTGATTTCGAATATAAAGATTATCTATGGCAATCTATTCTGTGCTAAATGTAATGAAGAAATTCATTTTACGTATTTGCAAGTGAAAATTGCATGCGGTTTAATTCTTCCGTTTGATAAAGATAAAATTGAGAATAAAACTGTGATGAAACAAATCTCAAAATTGTGCAAAGTTTTACCATATTTTGAAAAAGGGTTACAAAGGAATTGTATGATTAGAACAAATGAAAATAATCTTAAAAATCATAGAAGAGTTCTGGATAATTGTGATATTAAAAATTGTTCTAACATTGAAAGAAATGCTACCTTGACAAATAAAAGGTTTTATTCAGGGGGCTCATTAGGATTTAGTTACTTATTCAATTACGATAAGTGGGATGAAGATGGAGAGAATGAAGAGGAATTCTCTGCCCTAAATTACAATAATTACACATCAAATTCTACCTTTGAGAAAGATATGGTAGAAACAGTTATTTACCACATCTCATTTATTTTCACTTGTGTATCATTAATATCTTTACTCTTTTTGGTTATATTATATTTAACTCATCGAGTGTTTAGGAATTTCGGAGGTTACTTAACCGTTTGTTTGAGTATTTGTCTTTGGTTGATCAATTTCATGAGTTTATTGGTAACCAACACTCAAATTGTCAAATCAACCTCGTGTAAGTATTTGGCAATATTCCATCATTTTGTTGCTTTGAGTACTTTCGTTTGGATGGCGGTTTACGCCTTGGATCTGTTACAAACCTTCGGCACAAAGTCAGCAAGCATTAACAAGAATAAAGGTTGGAAGACATTTTGCATATATTTTATATGTGTATTTGGTGTTTCTGGTTCCGTTGTGGGAATTTCTGTAGTAACTGAATATTTTGATAAGACTAATTCAACGTTTAGACCAAGGTATGGAGGACAGCATTGTTGGTTTACTAGTGAGGTTGGAGGGTTGGTATGGTATTTCATTCCCGTTTGTTTGTTATTATTGTGGAATTTAATCACATGTGGATTTGTGTTTTATCAACTATTCAAAACTGCCAAAGAATGCAGAATGGTGAAGACGAGAAACTCCAATTCAACTTTGTGGCTTTGTGTAAGACTTACGGCAGTATTTGGCATTGGTTATGTATTGCAAATTATCTCAATATTTACGAAACTTGAGATTTTGATAAATTTAGGTTCGATGGTAAATTGTCTTCAAGGTTTTTTGTTGACTCTTTGTTTTGTTTGTACAAAACGCGCTCGTTCTCAATTAAGGAACAGACTGTCAATAATTACGGAAAGTATATCCAAGTCATCAAGTGCGAATAGATCCACACAGAAATCAGAAAGAAGTCATTCAAATGATAAACAGAATGTATTGGATCTTCTGTTAAAAAAATGAAATAATTAATATCAATATTTTGTTTAATTGTTTGAAGACTCCTTTACTTTGTTTCTTTTTACATTTTGTATTATTATGCGCCTTATTCATATTTCATTTATTTTGCTGAGAATATATTTATGTATATTTCATAGTTTTTGTTATTATTTTATTTTGCCTTTGAGTCATTATTTGGAATAAATTAAAATTAATTTATTAATGATATCCCATTTCAATATTAGTTATTTTTTAATATGATGATAACAAAATTGAGGTCAACAGAAATTGAAAGAAGTTCTGGCAAACAACGCAAATAAAATAATAATTGCACAATGTCAACCAAGGAATTAAAGAAAAAATATTTCAATAGAAATCTTAGCCAATGGAAACATCCAATAAAGTGTCATATATAAATAAGCAATTCTCATCACAAACAGATGGCAAACAATCAACACTATAGGAAAGATCAATGAAATCATCAGTTTGATTTGTTATTATTGACCTTGAGAATAGCTTTTAAAAAAATTAAATAAAAATTAAAATATAATAATTTAAAATTTAAAATAATATAGAAAAATTGATCAAATATACTTTTTAAATATCATTAGGAATAAAAATCAAAATAGGAAATTTTTTAAATATATTAAATTGCGCATGTAAATAGTTATTGGAAACTATATTTTATAAATATTTTAAAATATTATTTATTATAAAAGGATTTTATGAGCTAATTATAGAAGCTTTAAAAATTAACAAATTTTTAGTGTTTCGAAACTAATAATAATAATAATAATAATAATAATAATAATAATAATAATAATAATAATAATAATAATAATAATAATAATAATAATAATAATAATAATAATAATAATAATAATAATAATAATAATAATAAAATAAAAGTTATAATAATAGTGACAGATCACCTCTGGCGCACTTTAAGAACTCTCCCTGAATATTTATTTAAAGTCAATAACCAATTAATATTTCACGTTCCATGCAAATGAATATTTACTAAATTAATTCTATTTGGATTCTGAATTATGGTTAATTTATTTTATTAATTATTTATTTTATTTAAATATATTATATTTTTACTAATAATTCTTTTATTAATTTATTATTATTATTATTATTATTATTATTATTATTATTATTATTATTATTATTATTATTATTATTATTATTATTATTATTATTATTATTATTATTATTATTATTATTATTATTATTATTATTATTATTATTATTATTATTATTATTATTATTATTATTATTATTATTATTACTATTATTATTATTAGTAAACAAGTAAAAAATAAGATCAGGTCTTTGCTGCAAAGTATGTATTAAGTGAAAAGATCCTTTTTGAATTTTTTTTATCTTCTCTTTAAATTAATTTTCTGCTTTTTTTTAAATTAAATTAATACAAATTGTTTTCAAGTTTATATTCAAAATTAAGTCAAAATTCAAAAAAAAAGTGTTTATAAAGATTTCTAAAATTTTTAACAAAATTTAAAAATTTTTACTTTTTTAATATAATCAAAAATTGCAACACAATTTCAAATTTGTTTTTGTATTTTTTCCATTTTGAATATCAAGAGTATATTGCAATTTATTATATAAAATTATCGTGAAAAGTCAATTTTATTATAAGAAATATTCGTCTTGGTTTTAACCTCTTTGTCTTAAAAATATTTGAATAACGAAATTCAAAGAAAATAATTATTTTCTTAAAATGTTAACGACAATGCGAATTCTTCCGTTTCTGTTTAGTGAGCCAAAAGCTTTTGTAAACTTTTTAAAAAACGAGTTACATATTCTTTGTTCAATAAAATACGGCTTAAAATAAATTTATTTTTTGAAGCATGATTTTTAAAAGATCTTAGGGTTCTAATAAGGCTAATAATCACAAAAACCATAAAAAGTCAAAGGTTTAAGACAATCGATTTGAAGGGTGTAGATCATTTGTGGCTCACATGGCCATAAACATGTTAATCCAGACTTATTTCAAATCCTTCTTTGAAGGTATGAGCAATTAATATATCTATAGGGTGAGTCGTTAAATGCATACATGACTATAATGTATTATTTGATAGATTATTTACAGATTCAAAATTATTATTTATTTTCTGTGGATATATCAAATGAAAATGAAATTATTTTTAGGCATGTAATAATTATGTTTGGACAACGGTAAATGATGTCATATTTTTTTTATTTTTATTTTATTATGAAATTAATTTATACAATAATCAAATATAAATAAAATATTGAAATTGACACAAAGTTCAAGAAGTCTTTACTGAAAACTCAATGGTAATTAACCATTTTATGATAGTTTTTTGAAAAATTAATTTTTTGAAAATGTTTTTAGAAAATAGATCAAAAGTGAACAAATAAAATATTTAAAATTTATATTTATGTAAAAAGTCAAAGAAAGATTGTTTGTAAATAATATAACAATTCGTCTAGGACAATGTGGGTTACGCTCTCTTGAAGATATGAAGCAATCTCTTAGGAAGTGCAAAGATTTTTCAAGTCTTTATTTTTAGTTTTTTTTAAAGATAATGTATGTATAAATTGCAAAATTTTAAAAATAACTTTTCATGTATTTTATTTGAATCTGGCATCATTTATTTATACATTTTTAGTCTGATTTGTGGATAATTAATATTTCAGGCAACCATTAATTTCATAGTGATGTATAATTTTGCAGTATCAGTTATCCAAAATTATATTGTTTTCACGGAAATTTTAAAAATCCATTTAAAAAGATTTTTTTTCTGAAATTTTAAATTTTCAGTTTGTTTAAACAACCGATACATTTTTTTGTATGAGTCTTTCATTTTCAAATGAGAAAATATCATAATGTTTACAAAATATGCGATTTATTAAATTGTAAAATTTAAAATGAATGATATGGATAATGATATGAATAAATGATTTTAGCACTAACAAAAACTGATGGATAGTGGCTTTGCAAAACGCCAACATGATACAAAACCATAGACAACGATGAATCAAAAGAACAACTACCTTTTCTCGGGATTCCAATACTCAGACTTCAAACTTCATTACGTCTTTCATCCAAAGTTAACCTTACACTCAGAAATACAACGTACAAACTCTTCAAAAGATAATCCACATTTATTGATAAAAACTAAAAACTATTAAAGAGAGCTATGTGCTGGTCACAATATCATAATTATCATACAAAATATATTATTATTTATAAAATAATAAAATATTAAAACTTAAATATTATAAATACTATAAATAAATATTATAAATATTATAAATATTATATAAAACAATAAAATGATAATTTAAGCCTTTTGCTGCAAATAATGTATTTAATGAAAGAATTTTCGACTATACAAGGACTATCGTATAGTCGAAAATTCTTTCATTAAATACATTATTTGCAGCAAAAGGCTTAAATTATCATTTTATTGTTTTAAATAATAAATGCTTCTACCAAGGCAATCATCATTTTATACTATAAATATTATAAATATTAAATATTAAAAATTAAATATTTTATCCAATTCAAACATGTTTAATGAAATCAATGAAATTTCTGAAGAAGTCGAATCATCATATTAACATATTTTGGATTTAAATTAATTTTTTTTTCTTATTTATAAAAGGTAATACTAGTTGTGCTCTAAAATATATTTATTTTGGAAACTAAAAGTTCTAGGTTGTCCTCTAAAAATTCTAAGTTGTGCTATAAAAGCATTTCAAAGATCACATAATTAGATTTTAATAGAGCTATTGTTTAAATTGAGCTACAATTTTAATTAGATGAGATCCTAAAATAGATTAAAAAAATAAATTAAACGGAATCTTAAAATTATTAATCTTAATCCTAAATTAATTTTTTAATATATATTATAGTTCACTTTTATTTATTAAAGAGCACATGTAATATTAGAGCGCAAATTAGAAATTTTAGAGTACACTTAATAGCCACCCTATTTATAATATTTATTTATATAAAATCTTTCAATCTAATTTATTATTTAGTTTAATAATTTAATTTAATTTTAATACTCGTTGATAAATTATATCTAAATATCCTCACAGATAAAAAACCACAGTTTGTGATTGAAAATGTGATTCTTTACGACTTCCAACCGCCGCGCAAGTAATGATTATTGGCTTATCTTGTATCAACACATTAAAGGAGATATTTAAACAAGAAAATAATATTGTTACGTTTTGAATATGAGGTAAGAATGACTTTCCTAATTTAACAAGTAACACTTTCGAAATGTTATTTCCATTTGTAAATTTTACTTATGTGAAACTGAGCTTTCTGCTCTAGCTGTTTCAATGTAAAGATGTCGTCTAGTGATTGAAAGAAACGAAGAGTAGAAATATTCTTAATGAAAATACGGTTTGAAAAAATTTCTGTTGAAAAACAAGCCTATCAATCGTATTGAAACATTATTTTGTATTAAACATTCCATTTGACCTTTTGGATTTTTGAATGATTTATTAAATGTATTAAAGACTTTTATTACACTAAAATAAATATATATTTTTAAATCTAAAAATGCTAAATTTATGTAATTATGGTATTTTGAAAAGTGACAAGGTCTGCTAATTTCGAATGTATGGTACTTCGTTGTGACTGTACTCAATTTTTAATTGCTCCTTAAGTACTACGTTTCTTGTGTTATGTACTTCTTGAATTATATTTTGATAGATAGCTTTGAATATATGGATTTTCAATGAGAATGACGAGATACAGAAAATATGCATTACTATGAAGGTTAAAATTTAGTATACAAGTGATGATTTTTGGAATATTTAAAAAAAATGAAAGAAAATTCATTCAAATAAAAACTAAAGATATTGAAACAACATTTTACTTAATTTAAAATATTTTGTTAAGCGCATAATAACCGAAACATTTCCATACTTTATAAATTGCTTTCGACTTAAAAAATCTGGTCACCTTAATATTGACTTGTAGTTTATTAAATAAATTAAAATATAAAAATAGTTTAAGAAATTATATTATTTACGAAAATTGAGGATATTACAACAGGTTTTAATGAAAAATGGAAGAGGGAGAAGGTATAAAAAAGTTTGTAAACTACAGTATTATAAAATTAACTTAATTAAAGTATATTTTTATTTATGTGATTAACACATTTTCTGCACAGTTTTTAATTTTTAATATTTAGTTTTAAACTTAAAATTATTAGTAAAATATTTTTTATTGTAATTAGGATAATAGATTTCAATAAAAATAATTATGGAAAAATAACATTTGTAAAATTTATTTATTTTGATAGTGATTTGCTACATGATATTGTTGATGTAACAATTCTTTTTAATGTATTGTTTCAATTATATCTATATTATTTAACACCGGGAACACTTTGAATTTTGTAAATTAATTTTAATATTATTCATATTTTTATTAAAAATTAAATTAATTAATGAAATGGCAGAAATAGATTATATTTTAGATTTAGAAAAATGAGAAGCACAAAAAAATATTATATCTTATTTATAAGATAACACCAATCAAACATTCTTTTCACGATATATTTCGATAGTTTTCCTGTCATCACCGAGTGGGATATAATAACTATGTAAATTAAGTATTTTAAGTAAATTTATTAATTAATTAAAATTTTTTTATTTAATAAAAACATTTAATTATTTTTAAAAATTATAATTAAATTAATATATTATTTTTAAAAAATTTAAAAAATTTTATTTAATAATTTAAAAAATTTTATTAATTATTTAATTTAACACAACAATCAATACATACAATATACAAGAAAAGAAATTATATAAAAACATTTAAAATACAAGTATTCACTGCATTCTGCACATTATTTTTTGGATTCTATGACTTTAACAACAACGCCTCACAAATCACACGTTCCTAATAATTATCGAAACGTGTGATTTGTGAGGCATTGTTGATAAAGTCATTGAATCCAAAACAGCACAGATGGCTCTTCATATTTTTTCGGAAGAGACAAGTTCAGTAAATTTTATCAATATATTCCCAACAAGAAAAATCGCGCTGCTCTTCATAATTTGTTGAAGTAGTTACTAGGTGTTATAAGCCCCACAAAATTATCGAAATCTCGAATTGACTGTTAGAAATACTTTTTGACATCAGCAATAAGCCAACATATGTAATCAAGAGAAAAATAGCACAATTACATGAATCTAGTAGCCACCTAACAATAGACAATTGGTTCACTGCCCTGGATTTAGTGGAAGAACTGAAAGAGATGAAACTTTCCTATGTTGGGACAGTAAAAGAAAACCAAAAGAGAGCTTTCACCTGAATTTGTCACAACGAAATCTGTGGAAGTGTATTCAAATAGCTTTGAAATGAAATTACAAAAAACCAAAGAAAATTTGAAATTTTCATAATGGCTTCTCATGTTTTGGCCCTCACAACTATAAACCATTCTCAAATTCGCTAGATCGCTCATTTTCCAATGCAATTTGTCTTCTCTGATACCGTCTTTGCATACTCTCACATCGACCCCGTTAAAACAGCATACATATACATATTATTTTTGTTTAGAATATGCAGACTTCATCATCTTATATTGAGATAGATAGGAAAAATATTAGAATCGCCATTTAACCGTGATCCAACCATGATATCGAAAACGAGTTTTGATCTTGAAATAGTTTTGATCTCAATAAAGTCAGTAAATTATCAAACTAAAAATTTTAAATAGCTCCAAAGAAATATATTTTGAGGATTGGGCTAAATAGGCCATAATAAACTAGCTGGCTTACGTGGTTTTGAAGATAAGTTTTCATGAAACTTAAGGATAGTGGTCAACAAAGGTTTTGATTTTGACGAGGTCAGTTTTTTGGAGGGGGTGACAGAGAACTCATTATGAACTAGCAAGCTCACATCTCCCTACTGTTATTGTCAAAAGAGAAGAACTAAACGAAATTTGTCATTTGCTGTCAAACATAAAGTGAATATACAATTTGAAAAGAGAGAAAGGTAACGAATTACTAAAAGCCAGATTTACACGGGATTTTCAAGTTGTTTTTCAAAATATAATTCCATATCCTCGAGAAATTTTATTAATAATTTTGTTTCAAGTCTCTTAAGTATTAAATATTTTGTTTGTTCTTGTTCACTTTATTAATTTCTTTTGATAAAATATGAATTACATCAGGTAGTACATTTTTGTTGTGTAAAGTATTTTATTTTATAAAACTGTATATAATGTCCTAATTGTTGAGGTTTCGTAAAAAGGTTAAATTGCACAAAGAACTGCTCAAAAAACAATAAAAAATTAAAAAAATTCAAAAATAAATTGCAGTGCAAAAAATTATTAAAAATTACAAATATTAAAAAATTAATATTTTTAAAAAACAGATATGAGCGAATCGCGAAGGATGAGACAAATACGAATATAATAACTACAAACCAAGGGAGGTTTATTGACAAAATTAATTGAAAAATACAAACCAATTTTCTCAATTGATATAAATTAATTAATTTAATTAATAAAAAAAATTCCCAAGATTTTCAGGCAAAATAAAAGAAAATAATTGAATTTAGTTTATATTTTGTTACTTCCAGAGAATTGATAATTTTATTGGGGAAAATGATTGACTCAAAGGAGAGATCTATAAAGGGAATGAAAAGTTTTAGAAAGGTTAAAGTGGAAGTTTTTTGCGAAGTCAAGTCAAGTTTGTAAAAAGACGGTTGCCCTTTGGGTTACCTGCCATCAATACTATATATCAAAGAAAAGTGCAAATCTAATTAATAAATTATTGTATTGACGAATTTTAAATATAATTTGAAAAAAACACTTATTGTATACGGCTTGCTTTTACTTGATATAAAGAAGTCATACATGAAGTTATACACCAACGAATTAATTAATAACCCAACATAATTACTACTCCATTTTACCAAAATATAATAGCAATCGAATTTTCGAGTCTTTTGGTAATTACTTGATCACCCGAATCATCATGAATATTGATTTCTATAATGTTTATACACGATGTTGAAATAAATAAATATATTGGATTTTTATTATAATCTGCCAAACTACATTATTTTCATTCTTTCTATCTAAACTGATACTATTATTTTCTATTTATTCTAAATAATTATATTTATCTTTAAAATAGATTACAAGTTAAATTTGGCAATGAACAGTAAAAGATGAGTTTAAATAGCCCAATTCAATTTCGAGTTTTATTTTCCTAATAAAACGGTTGATTGTCCTATTTGATAAATATAATAAAATATCATTAACAAAATTTCATTACGACATTAATTTCATAAAATTATTGTTATAAATATGATTGAATCCTAATTCTCCTCACAATACAATCAGTCAATTTAAACAAATAAATATTTAAATTTTCACTATTTTAAATGAATTGATAATTATGATTTTATTATTGATATTAATAATATTTCTCTCAACAATTAGATCAAGTTACACTGGAACACAAATTGATCAAATATGTCATTCAGATCCTCAATGTTCTCTATATGGCGATTGTTGTTATGACCATCCGGATCACGGTAAGCCGGGATTACTTAGAAATGTTTTGTCATGCAAACCATTCAACAAGTTATTCCCATCACCTATGTGGATAATTAATAAATGCAATAATCCCAATCATCCTCTCTCTGATTTGTGCAAAAGAAAAATATTCAATCCCAAAAATCCCCTCAAATCCTGGATCCCAGTGATTTCGAATATAAAGATTATCTATGGAAATCTATTCTGTGCTAAATGTAATGAAGAATTTCATTTTACGTATTTGCAAGTGAAAGTCAACTGCGATCCGAGAGAAATCTATGATTATGCCAGTGCTAATGAAGCAGTAATTGACAATCCGAAGCACTGTCAGATCTTTCCATATTTTAATAGAACTTTACAGAGAAGTTGTGAAGCAGATATAATTGAAAATTGTACAAACACTAAATTAATACAGAATAAAATTGTTATTGACAAATGCGAAAATGGGGAAAAGAAAACCTATGTTTACAGGTTTCAAAAATATAAAAATATCTTTTGTTGTAGATGTTGGAACAAACATTGTTCCCTTAGAATGAAAATTTGGAATGATCCATATTCCCATTTTAGCTATTTACTAGATTTCAACAAATGGGAGAAACAAGATAATAATGAAAAATCTAAAGAAATAAATCTCAATCATGGAAAAAACGTTTCAAATAACACAAATTCTACCTTTGAGACAGATATGGGAGAAACAGTTATTTACCACATCTCATTTATTTTCACTTGTGTATCATTAATATCTTTACTCTTTTTGGTTATATTATATTTAACTCATCAGGTCTTTAGGAATTTCGGAGGCTACTTAACCGTTTGTTTGAGTATTTGTCTTTGGTTGATCAATTTCATGAGTTTATTGGTAACCAACACCCAAATTGTCAAATCAACCTCGTGTAAGTATTTGGCAATATTCCATCATTTTGTTGCTTTGAGTACTTTCGTTTGGATGGCTGTTTACGCCTTGGATCTGTTACAAACCTTCGGCACAAAGTCAGCAAGCATTAACAAGAATAAAGGTTGGAAGACATTTTGCATATATTTTATATGTGTATTTGGTGTTTCTGGTTCCGTTGTGGGAATTTCTGTAGTAACTGAATATTTTGATAAGACTAATTCAACGTTTAGACCAAGGTATGGAGGACAGCATTGTTGGTTTACTAGTGAGGTTGGAGGGTTGGTATGGTATTTCATTCCCGTTTGTTTGTTATTATTGTGGAATTTAATCACATGTGGATTTGTGTTTTATCAACTATTCAAAACTGCCAAAGAATGCAGAATGGTAAAGACGAGAGACTCGAATTCAACTTTGTGGCTTTGTGTAAGACTTACGGCAGTATTTGGCATTGGTTATGTATTGCAAATTATCTCAATATTTACACAACTCAAGATTTTGATAAATTTAGGTTCGATGGTAAATTGTCTTCAAGGTTTTTTGTTGACTCTTTGTTTTGTTTGTACGGCACGTGTTTATTCTCTGATGAGGGGCAAACTTTCGAGTATCAGGGAAACCATTTCAAATTCTTCAAGTTTTAATAAATCGAACCAAAATGTGGAAAGAAGTCACACAAACAGTAAATGAGGCACATTTGATCATGGATCTCAAAATTTAATTTCGAAAGACACCTCTTATTCTTTAGGTTAATTAAGTAAGTATCATGTCTTGTCAATTATTCTGATTTTATTGTTATAATAAAGAGGTCACTAAGCTTTTATTTTATTTAAATTTTTAAAAAATTCTGAAAATACATATTTCTTTTGTTTTCGTCTCTATCTTTAATTTCTTCTTCTTTTATCCTAATAATATATAATTCTCGCCAGTGGGACAAAACGGAGAAAGAAATAGAATTTAAAACCGACATTGCAATCTTGCCAGACTGGAATTTTTTTTTCCTTTAGTGTTTTGTTTTTCGTCTGTCTCACCTTTTGTAATACTTATTTGAAATAAATGTTAATAAAAACGTTTCGAGAGCTTGACTAATTATTAATTTTTATTTATATTTAACACAAATTGTTGGCACAGTCCTTAACAAGTCTTCTATATAAATAATATTTAATAAAGGTTCGACCGAATATTTGTGTTAGATAGGAAGATAAAAGTCTTTCATATATTCGTAATGAAAATAAATGAAATTTTTGATGATAACAAAAACAAGTCAAAGGTGAATAAAATAAAATATTGGATTTTACTGATACTCCTTATAAAATACAGTTTCACCACTAATTCAGTAACCTTGCCTTACATTATAATAATGTCTCTTGGCATAGGTAGTTTCTATAATAAATGCACTTTGGTAAATTTATTGGAATTATGTAAATTAAATTCTGTGCAAAGCAATTAAAACATAAAATTTAACACAAACTAGAGAATGAAATTAATGTGCAAAGCAAAACAGATATCATGAAAGATTTGAAAATTGATATTTTTTGGTGAAGGTATGAGTAGACAGCAAATAAAGAGATGCATATGAATAAATGAATATAAAATCGACCGTTGGTTCCGAGACAAAGTTATTTAATAAATACAAACTAATTATTAATTAATTGATAAAAACAAATCAATTTAATTATGAAGTAAAAAACGCCTGCCTAGCCAAAATTAAGTAACTTGATTTGTTTAAATCTTTTCGGCCTTTCGTGGGAAAATTATTAAATCTGAGTGATGAGGAGAAAACCATAAAAAAGGAACAGTTAAAGAAATGAAACTATTAAATGAGAGTTAAATTATTTAAAGCTGAATCAATTTATTTTCTGCATGAAGTTTCACTTAGAGCAAACAGTTTTTGGGGTCTATGAAAATTGGAATGTGATCATATGATGGAGTTCAGATTTACAAGTGTTGCAAAACTTTATACTTTTTAAGGTGGACTCCTTGGGATTAGTTTTCTTGTTGATAATATTTTTATTTGAATTAATCAGTAACTTTTTGAAAAGTTGTTTTACTGGAGTTAAATTATAATTATATCCCCGTCGAAATTATTTATTAGTCCAAACAGTCTTTCTTTGTACTGTCGTTTTATTTGCGATTTCAAAATTATTATTCAAAGTCCTTAATTTTGTTGGTCACCTCTGATCTGTCTTTTCAAATTTCATTTATTTGTATTTTGACAAAAAGAGCAAATAAAAGATCACGTGTTATTTACACTTGATAAAGGTGAAGCCGAAAATTTGTGTTGAGTATAATAATAAAATGTTTAATCTTTTGTCAAAATGAAAATAAATAAAATTATTTCAAAGTGTTTTGAATAATTTTAAATTTTATATTCAATTTCATATTCTTACAAATATAATTGCAAATTTGCCGTTAAAGGTGAAAATAATTAAACAAACAAAACACAGATCTTTTGAGATTGACGGCTTTGTGTGATTTACGATTAATTGCTGTCAGCATCGAATATTATCCATCATTTAAAACAAACAATTCCTTCTCGATATTATTTATCAAATTGTTTATTTTCTCTAGAATAATTAAATATTTAGTTAATTATACTGAAAATAAATGAAGTTGTTCATTGAATTTAAGAAAATACTCCAGGAAAAAAACAATTAAAACTAAAAACAACCTGAATATAATTTGATAAAAGATAAAATGCTATTGTAGTGAAGTCATAAATGAAAGAAAAAATAACAAATAAATTCAGTTGGATGGAAATAATAAATGGAAAAGGATTATTCTATAATCGAATTTTTTTTGAATTAAATATTCACTTAATGAAACAAGTTTTGAGTTTAAAATTACTGCAACATCTTTATGTCTAGATATTCTTGTAAATAAATTACAAAAACCTTTTTCTTAATTCTATTTCTGATACAAATCGTCCCCCTGTCTTAATTCTTTTATATATAAAAAGCTGTATTGAGGTAACGGATGATGTCCATATCATTTTCTTAAATATTACTAATATAACAAATCTATCTTTCAAGTCAACTAAATCGAGCATTTATCTAGAAATTTGTACAAAAGAAAAAAATTATATTTTTTATGAAAAATTGTTTCATCTTAAAATCTTGTTCAAATTTCATAAAATCAATTTTCATACTTAAATTTCTTATTAAATTTATTTGTTTTAAATTATTAAATTAATTATACCGGAAATTAAAATCAATTCTAAAAAAGAAATTGGTATTTAATAAGTTAAAATAATAAAATTTATTTTAAATGCTTAGTGGTTGATAAATAAATAGAGAAAATATGAAAACTTCTAAAAATATCATATTTTAGTAAAAATGAGTAAACAAAATATAATCTAAAATTATGATATTATATTCAATAAAAACAAATTAAAAATTTGTTATAATGTAATTAAAAATCACTTTGATAGACATAAATCTATCTCGTTTTAACTCGAATCTTAATTGATGGACTCGTCAACTCGCGGAGTAGCGATCTAATTGAGCGCGATCAAGATGAGTAATAAAATCAAAAAATTGTCATTCTATTTTTAAACATTAAATTATGATACTACGTTTTTTGATTTATTTAAAAAAAAACAATTAAATTCTTTGAAATGTAATTATATATGAATTTTTAACTGGAGTTAAATTGTGTACCATAACATAATAATAATTACCGAGTCATGATAAATAATAATAAGATATTAATACTAAACTAAACTTTATAATTTACCATTTTATATTCAAAGGAAATTGACAAGGGCTATCTTATAGTTGAAAGTTTTTTCATTAAATACATTATTCGCAGCAAATGGCTTAAATTATCACTTTATTGTAATATTAATAATAATAATAATAATAATAATAATAATAATAATAATAATAATAATAATAATAATAATAATAATAATAATAATAATAATAATAATAATAATAATAATAATAATAATAATAATAATAATAATAATAATAATAATAATAATAATAATAATAATAATAATAAAACATTATAAAAACATTATTAAATCATTTGCTACAAAATGTACTTTTAAAATTTTATTTATAAACTAATCAATTTATATAAATAATTAAATTTTTCAGTTAAAAATATGAAAATGTTAAAGAAATTGTTGCCTTTGTCTATTAGCATTCATTGAATTATATCAGTGATCTATATAGCTAGGTTTTGTTTGTGAAAAGGTTCCATTAAATTCTTTATTATATGATATTGACGATTCTATACAGTTTTTCAAAGAAGAAATGGAAATCTTCAGTGACTTTCGTACCCGTTTCGGCCATAAAAAGCAAAATGCCAACATAAATCCTTGGAGATTATTAATTAAAGACCCTATGACTATCAGGCTTGCAACATTAATTAAAATTACGAAAATCGAAATGACATAAACGGCTCCGAGGATTAAACTTAGTCGAAAACATAGCCAGAATGTTGAATTGAGTTGACCAGTTTTTACTATTTGACATTCTGATTTTGTTTTAACTAATCTGTAAAATACTACAACACATATGACAAAATTCCAGCCCAATAACAAACAGACGGGAACAAAATACCAAATCATTCCTCCAATTTTGTTTGTGAACCAACAATATTTACCTCCGTATCTCGGTCGAATAGATGAATTGCGTTCCACGGTGAAATCGGAAACTATTGCCAATGAAACAACAGAAAATGACAAACCGAAACCGACTGCGAAATAAATAACGAATCTTTTCCAGATCTTTCGTTTCACCAAAGAAGTTGATTCACTGCCAAATGTGAGTAAAAGATCAAACCCGTATATTGACATGAAAATGAAATAGTTCATGTTAATGAAATGTTTCAACATTGCCAAATACCTACAGGCAATCGTCACAGTTATGAAGAAGCTGGTAAAGAACAGGGTAGATATGGTGGAAAGAATTGAGTTAAAACAGAGACATAATGTTAGATAACCGGCAAAATTGTGAAACATGCTTTTGCAGGCATAAATTGCAATTATTATACATAGGGAAATTATTGACATCAATGAAAATAAAAAAGATAAATAAAAAATAAACCGATCAAAACTATTCTCATCTTTGGTATTGGTTTGATTTGCTTCCGATTCAATTTTGACTTTACCACTTTCTTCCCATTCATTGAAATTAAGCGAATAGGAAAAACTATCATGAAGCATATTAAATGTATTGGGATTCGGAATTTCAAACTTAATACAGGAAACATTTCTGCACTTGCAACAGTGAAAATTTCTATAAATATAAACCCCATCTGTTGCCATTTTACGTGGACCGACTTCACAATTGTCTTTCGTTGAATTTCCACTAAAACTCGGACAGGAATTTATTACATTCTTTTGACATTTAGGAATATCATTGGTTATTTTAGCATTTATTTTGCATTTTTCGTGTTTTATCTCAAAAATGCTAATGGCTTCAAAAATATTTGTTATAGTGTAATTAAAACAATAAATTGAAATAGGAAGATATTTAAATTGTTTTTTTTCATTGCATTTTGCACAGTAAAAATTCTTATATATATTACCATTTTCCGAAATTACAGGGATAAATGATCTGATTTTCAGTTCTGTAGGGAAGGCTTTTCTTGAACATAAATCCTGTAGTTGATCCTGATGGGAAGTGCAAGAATCGATCATTGAAACATCAATTTGATAGTCCGTAATTATTGATTTGCACTTTATTATATTAGTGTTATTGATTTGCTTGTCTATTTTTAAATCAGGGCAACAATCACCGAATTCCTTACAATAAGAGTCGCAATAACATAATTTATGAAGGTTTGAACAAGATTCTGAATGGTAGAATAAACCTGCAAAAATCATCAAAAATAACATTGGAATTTTTTGACAAAGTATAATAAAAATGAAATTCAAATAATAATGAGTTTATTTACTTTAATAATAATGACACAAATTTTGAATATTTGTTCATTTAGTTTGTTAAATAATTATTTAATTTTTAAGGATAAACTGTCAGTCTGTCAGAAATAATAGAAAATTGAAGTATTAAATATTATTATTATTATTATTATTATTATTATTATTATTATTATTATTATTATTATTATTATTATTATTATTATTATTATTATTATTATTATTATTATTATTATTATTATTATTATTATTATTATTATTATTATTATTATTATTATTATTATTATTATTATTAGCATTATTACTATTATTACCACTTTTAAATTTGATCATTTTTACATTTTTTTAAATTAGAATTTCTTGTTGGTGAAAATGTTCGAAATAATACTTAATAAAACAAGAATTCGTTTTTTGACATTTTCAGCGCCTCTCATGCTGATCCGCATAATGAACATGGCAGATGTCAAATTTTCAAATTAGATATCTATGATAGAAAAATTACAATATGAAATATTTTGTTAAAATTTATGTAATGGAATGTAACAAATTCATTTAGAAAATAATGATAAAAAATATTTCATTGAAACAAAACTCAAAAAGCTTTATTATTCATGTCAAATATTAGCAATAAATTATTTCGAATTAATTATAAGAACGCATATTAATAAAATAAAAATTTTTAAATCAAAAATTTTAATGATTTAGTATTTCTTTTTATGATATAAATTGT